>WYDI02009519.1:0-67740 GCA_009867235.2 Psittacus erithacus | reverse complement strand
GTTTTTCATGTGCCTTCGCATGCCTTCCAGGAGAATCTGCTCCAAGATTTTGCCAGGCACAGAGGTGAGACTGACTGATCTGTATTTCCCCAGGTCATCCATTTTCCCCTTCTTGAAAATGAGGGTTATATTTCCCTTTTTCCAGTCATCGGGGACTTCACCTGACTGCCATGATTTTTCAAATATGATGGACAAATCATCATATAGCAGAGGGCTAAAGTGTCCAGGAGACATAGAACAGTTTTTGGCTTCTTGCAGTCTGTGGTGTCCATGTATACAGAGCATTGAAGAATAAAGAACAAGTCAAAAAAGACATTCCTTCTCCCATGAAAAATGTCCATTAGCAGCTTTCTGTTCCAGCTACAAGCTGCAGGGATAGACATTCATTCAAAGATGATGAAGCCTTCATTATTTTTAGAAAGTTCATCACAGCACATTTACTTGTACATTGTAAAGTATTTTCACAAATTAAACCTAAGCAGTTGTCAAAATAAATGAACAAAGTATGCTCTGTGATGCTTTATCCTTTATTTATTTATATTTTGTATTGTCTGCTCAAGTGTTTGTTAATTCGAAAAATTCAGTTATTTGTGGTAGGTCAGCATCCTAGCTGTTAGCTTGAATTAGCAAGATCGTATTATTTTT
Organism: Psittacus erithacus; assembly: GCA_009867235.2. Lineage (NCBI taxonomy): Eukaryota > Metazoa > Chordata > Aves > Psittaciformes > Psittacidae > Psittacus > Psittacus erithacus. The sequence continues at coordinate 67,095 of WYDI02009519.1, read as the reverse complement.
CTGACTAGATACGCTCCTAATAGCAAAAGTATTAGCTGAGACACAGTTAGGTTTGGGCTGGAAGAACTGTGGTCACTACAGATAATCCAGAGGATTATTCTGTGATGAGTTATTCTTAATGAAGGTTTTCCTGAGATGCCTGCTTTCTGAAAGGTCACATCGTTTCTGTACTAGACTCGGTGTCAAGCCACATTTTGGTGTTCGCAGGGGGAAGGATTACAAAAGGAAGGGATGGAGGTGGCAGAACTGGGTGCCATGTGGTAGGCATGTCAGCAAAGGGAACGGAATGCCACACACCTGCTTTGGGGCTCTGCCGTGCCACAAGTTAACATTTTGATGAGCAATTTCCATTCTGTTGTTTTCTCTCAACACATGGGGTTCAAAAAACAGTTAAAAGAAAACTGTACCCATTTGCTCATCCCAGAAGCCTGCGATTTCAGAAGAGCCTGCCAGATTAATTTTCACATATACAGTATTCCGGAGTTGAAACACACAGCGGACTGCGGTTTATCTTCTGAAATTGTAGTGTGATGGCCAAAGAAAAATAGGTGTGCATTGCTCTAAGGTCATAGAATGCGACTGAACGATGCTTTCTAGTTGTCAAAAAAGAAAGAAATCTTTTTCCTGTAATCAAAGCCTTCAGAGGTTGCTCAGTTCTGTGTAATAATCATGAATACGCACCTCTACAGGAAGGAGTTTTTTTAGCAGCTGTGTCCAGAATATTACAGAAATGCAACAATCTCTTTGCTGGCTGCACATCTCTAAAGAACCTGCTTTCTGTAATCAGTGTACTTGAACTAGACTCCCTTTAAACTTGCACTGGGATGATACACAATAATGTAATCTGCTAAGTTAAAGCATTTTATTTTTGTCCATAGTAGCTCCATAACACTCTCTTTGGAGGAGGGAGGGGAACTGGCTGCAGAATTCCATTGGCGCCGCTGCAGAAGGCATGTGGGTTTCACAGAAACGCTGTTGCCCCAACTATGTATTTTAGTCAGGAATGGGCTAGTCCTTTGCTCATTTACCCTCAGAAGGCAATTGTCATGTGGTTGAGGAAAGAATTGGACTTGCATTTCCTGTTTAAACTTCTAACCTGGTATTCATGTAGCCGATTTGGTTGTAAATTTTGGCTACTGAAAATTTTCTGGCTTATGGTAGGCCTGTATCTGTGTAATTGGAAAACAGAAGAGATTCTCTCACTTTAATCCATCCTCCTTAAGGCAGGAGAAAAGCCAAAGGATTTAGAATCCTCCTTCTTTTCTTGCAACCTACTGAGACTAACTGTGGTTAGAATCTCTTCTTGATGCGCTTTTACAGCAGGATGTCCATGCTGCTAGAAACCTTTTGTTGCTGGAGTCTGAAGCATTAAATCATTCAATAACCCCTTATTTTTGTCTTCCAGGAAAGCATCAGCTTGTAAAAAGTGACATGATCAACACTAAAGTCAGCCTCTGACATGCCCTTGCACCCATAGATCATGTTCATGCACTTGCTAGTACAGCAGTTTAAAGGTTTTCAGTAACCTTTTAATAGAGGTAATTTCACTGGTCCTTTCAAGGGGTCCACTTGATTACATATACAACTACAGAGAGATGGTATTTGAGAATGGTTGATATGCTCACAATTTTTGTAAGTAAAGACCTTGACGAGTTCCTCCACAGTCAGTCTCCTTGGGCTAAAATTTCAACCTATTACATGGGGATTTAGCCACTCATTTCCCATAAACATCAATGGGAGTCATGTGGCTAAATCCCCGTGCAGCACATTGAAAATGTATTCCCTTATGTTTAAACTCATTTTGATGCAGATGTTTTCTTCTGCAGGAAACAAGTGAAATGAGAAGCCATTTATTTCTTTCATTTATCTGCCCCAGATCACCAAACCCCCAAATTATCTTCTCTTCTAGGTACCTGAGTATCTTGCAGGATTTGCTGAATCTGTGTGTGACACTAGGTTAGAGGCCGAGCTTCAAGACATTACGACAGTGGATGCTAATTTGTATTTATTACCTGCTTATGTGTGGGGAAAATTGGACAGATGACAGGCTATCCCCTTCACCCATGAGAACAAGATCTCTCATTTCTTTCAGTTCTCCATCACCTGCTGTATTACATATTAAAGGAGGCACTACATGCTGGTTTTAGCGGATTTAACTAGTGGTCTTTGGCTGCAGGTTACAGTGTAGGATCATTGCTTGACTCCTGGTTGTGTGTGCTTTGTGATACTCTCCTCCAAGGTTAATGGATCTGCTGTGATCACAATATGGAGATTCTACTTTACTAACTTCCTTAGTTGGGAAGAGGGTATTTTAGACTAATTATTGGAGGGAGGGAAATCTATCAGGATGTTGGCACAAATGTGAATATACTATTTCAATAGTATATTCAATACAATATTTCAAAATCATCAGGCACGATTTTCACTAATGGTGTATGTGTGTTAAGATGCAATTTTGTGCCTGGAAAGAATTGTGTTCATTATAAATGTCAGGTGCTTTTAAAGCATTTAAATATTGCATTTTCTATTTCCACCTGCACACCAGGTAACTGGGTATTAATATGCTACTAGTTGAGCCCATGATTCATTGCAGGTGCAGTGCTTGGGAAATCAAGGATTGCATTGAGGTCCTGATGAAAATCATGCCCTCAGGCACATCTGAGCTCCATTTTGATCAACAAGCCAAAAATAAGACTTTATATCTCAATTACAGTTCGTCTGATTTTGAACTTAATGATGCAACTCGAAGTCTATTGGCTTAGCTCCTGAGACACAGGAATGAGGATGTCTGGGACCTTGTCTATTCCGTGGAATAGAGGTTCCCATTAAATTCACTCTGATCTCATTACATGTCTTTTATTTGGTCAGAAGCTCTATTTTTGCTCTTCCTGGCCTTATTGAATCTGTTGTTGATTCATTGTGCAGACTTGGTATTAATGAAAAAGACTGCCTCACTCAGGTCTCCCCGGAGAGTGAGATTTTCCATAGCCCTGTGTCTGTACCATGCATTGGAAGCACAGACTCCGATGGGTTGCCTTGTGAAACTAGATTCGAGCAGAGCTTTATTAATAGGCTGATGAGATGTATCAGCTTGGCAAGGCTGCCTGCCTCCATAATGAGCGAGGGCTGTATTTTACTTCCCTTAACGAACAGAAAAATCCTCAGCGATGCCTTTCCTGTCCCCCTGCTATCCCCGCTCCGCATTCCACTTTCAAAGACCTCTTTAAAGGTCTCTATTATCCCAGCTGCCTTTAGGTGTCACTCGAAGCTTTGGGTTCCCCTTGTTCATCTGGCCCTTTGTGTGCTGAGCCCTGCCCTGCCATTCAACTGCTTCAGCAGCCTGGGGGTCACTGGTCAACCCCCTGCTACTGCCTCCCTTGCTTCTTGGCTGCAGTAGTTGTCTGAAGTAGTTGCACATTGTTATGGTTCAGCATTTAAATACTGTTAAGAGTAAGTAATTAATTTTGGTAGCTTTCTCATTTTAAGCAAAGCTGGATGTCAAAGGCTGCACCTGCATTACTGAATTGGAAACTGCTGTAGGAGAGCACAGGTGTCCCAAAATATGTCCTGGGCAGAAGATGAGGTTTTATCTTGCCTAAGAGCGGGAGGGCTGACTTCTGTCCTGCTTTTGTCAGGCATTGTCAAGCTGTCCTAGCTCCTCTTGCTACTAGACTTCAGGAACTGTTAATCTGGTCTTTTCTGTATCGAGATGGATCTGAAATTTTTTTAGTGGGCCAAGTACTTTCTTGGCCTTCCGACGAAGCTTGGGTCGCTCATATGGTAAATCATTAATTTGGATACTATATTCTGCCTTTGCGGGGAGTTAAGAGTGGTGTTCTAATAGCTTCCTTCCATCTGGAACAGTCATAAACCAGATGGATAAAGGATTGGCACTGCTTATTTTGAGTCTTTACCCAATTCACCCTGTGTAAAGGGACCTTGCAATATTTCCCAGACAATTGTTGCATGTATCCAGAACCACAAGTGAAAAATACCAGTATCAGATGTGTGGGCTGCTGCTTGGGGAAAGTTTTGGAGAGGTGAGCTGTAAAAATTATACTTTCCTTTAGCAATATTATATTGGAGTCCATGATTAGGAACCATGTGTAAGATTGGTTTGTAGCTAAGAATTATTTGAAAGTCTAATCACTTAGCTTCAATTCCAAAGTTTATAGCACCTTGAGTTAAGCCATTTCAAAGCAGCATTTATTTCTCAAATAGAATGGGAAGAGATAGGTTTTCAAGGATGTTGTATATAAAGATCTTGGCATCTTGTCTTGCTGGATCCATTGACTTCTCTGTTTTTACGAAAATAAATCCATCACACTGCATTTCAGTACATTCCTTTAATATGATTTAGTAAGAATGAGAATATTGCTAGAAACTGGATGTTGCACCTATGCTTATTTATTTTGGTAAATTAGAAATATTAATATTTTCATTAGCGAATGGCTAGAAGGAAGAAGTCAAGTGTTTATACTGTGTTGCAAATAGCATTTATTATGGAGAACATTTTCATTTACAGCATGTCTTTAAAGATCTGCTCTTTGGCCCAGGCGATACTGCATTGTTTAGGAATTGCTTTGGAAACACTTCTGATGCTGCTGAATACCAGAACAGATACATGATTGTAGCCTATTTTATTTTGGCTTGAAGAGAAGAAGGAGTTAGCAGGGGAGGAGGTAATTCAAGGAAGACTGTAAAATTCAGGTGTCAAAAGGTTCACAGAGGCTTCTTAGGCTTACCTGAGAAGTCATGGAGACATGGTGTCATGATATCGCAAAGCACAAGAAGAGAAGCAGGAAGGTGAATAAAGAAAGGAAGATTTTAAGGATAGGAATACTGTGACGTTATGAAGAATTTATTTTTATCATCATTGCATATATTGGAGGAGACCTTTATGATTTCCAGGTACTTAAGATCCTTTTTAGACCAATTTCGCAGAGAAAAAAAAAATACAAGAAAAATAAATATAAATTAGGACATATCTTCTGGGATCATGTTGCATATGAATCCTAGAACATTCAGGGAACTGAGGTGGTGTTGGTGCTGCTGTTAAAGGATGCAATCTGTTCTTAAAATTAGCTGCAGAAACAAGGGTTGCTCCATTACTTTGAAAGACCAAGTGGTCATTTTATGAATGAACTTAGCAGATTTTGTTTCATTAGTTGTTTAATTGTTTACCACTATAGTTAAAATGATAAACAATTTTTATAGGCTGATTAGTCTTCACTGGCTCTTTCCACTTGCTTGGAAGGATCTGTTTATCTCTGAGTGCTTCAATCCCTAAAGCCTCATCTCCTGACCAGGCCATCCCTCTGGTCGCAGGTGTCATCTCTGCAGAAGGGTGCCTTTTGAAGCTCCAAATGCCAGGAGGTTCTGCTGCTGCCTGCTACTAGCCAGGTAGTTGTCTGTGAAGCAGTAATTGGCAGCTGGCATTGCATATTGCATCCAGGTTCCATTTCCTAGGAGATCCATGAGGATAGACGCGATGGGGCAAATGTTATCACTACAGAAGTGAAAAATTCAGTCCAGTCGGTGGTTTCATGATAAAAGCTGTAATAGAAGAGCCAGTTCCTTTCAGCAGTTTCTCCCTGACATGTGCTGGAATGTGAAGTGCTCAGATGAAATCCTTTATGCTAGCACCTCTCTCTCTTCATCTTCTGCCATTCCCAAATTGCAGATTTATCTCAAGAAAGATGCTAAATTGAGGTATTGGGTCAAGAAGTGTGTCCCTTAGAGTAACTCATTAGAAAACACTTAAAATACAGCTGTGCCTCTTGTTATAAAATCAAGTTAAACTGAACTATATAAAAAAAAACATAAGACAACAAAAGCACCAAAGTAATAAGTAGAAACATATTGGCATTCAACATTGGTTCACCTGACCCTTATAGTACAGAAATACACCATTTAATCAGTTATTTACAATCTGCAGAAGAGAATACAGCTTGTTAATGGCAGTAGTCCAATTTCCCTATTGCTATATTTGTAGCACTGGTACAAAGCAGAGAGTAAAATTTAGACTTGCACCTAGTATTTGCTACTAACTCCTTAAATAGGTGCTGGATGCATGCCAGAAACTGCTCGAACAAGGGACCAACTGGAAATTAACAGCATTTCTCTCTTAAAATACCATAGCTATGGAAGCTGCACACCCAGTCCCATGTTTCTCAACTATCTGAAGGCTGTTTTTCATTGTTTGTCCTAGCCAGTCCAAGTATTAAAGTTACATTAGTCTGGTGGCCATCTCGCCTTTTGCCATTTTGGTTCAGTACATTTTTAGTTATCTCCTGTGAAAAACTGGAAACAAAAGGCCTGATCCTGCTCAGAGGGATGGTGTCACTGATATCAGTAAGACTGCCAAAACAGGAAAGACCTGTGAGAATTAGGCTCTTGGTGTTCATACCAACTGAAATTGGGTTGGGATCCCATTCAAATTGTCAGATGGTGGTGGCAGCTAGAGCTGCTTGATTTTAAAACATGACATCTTCTGCCCTGCCTGTGTTAGAGGCCCTTCTGTGGCCTAGTAGCAAAGCTTTCAAGGTCAATATCTTGTTTCATCACCAGTCCCAGATTATGATCCAACCAAAAAAAAGACAATTCTTTCTGTCCTCAACACAAGAAAACAGTGTGGAAACGAAGTCTTCTGGAATGACATCTGCTTTTCAGAGGAGCAAAAGGCTGAACTGAGAAAGTTGTTGGTTTGGCTTTTCTTGATTATGCTTGCCTGGTCTCTAACCTTAGCATTACTATAAAACATAGTTCCTCTGCTTATCTGATTTCTGTGAGTATTGGTATTATCTGTAAAGAATTGTTAACACTTTACAGAAGTGTTTTCATAGCTCACCATGATGATCAGTATGTTGGAAATAGGAATCTTAAAATATGGATTACTGATGTGATCATTTGCCCCAGTTACAACCTTTCTAGATAACCTCTAATGCAACAGGCATTAAAAAATACAGCATGTGATAACAGGAGCTGCTTAGTTACTCCCTAGCAGAGCTACAAAGAACTCTGTATTTTCACTTTGTAAACCTTGGCAAAGATACAATGCTGTATATGCCAAATTTTCAAAAATGATGGAATTTTGCTTTCATGCCCAGGAATGAAACAGCCTAAGGTACCAACCAATAGGAAATTTGATGGTGGGGGGAATACCCCAGAGCCTTGGATGCTATTTTTTCATAGACTTTAGACATTAGCAATTACTATCTAACGGCTGCAGCAGGACAAGGAGTTCTCTGGACTTTTTGCTCTGAGAACTACAAAAATAGGCATCTGAAATTAAATAGAGCAATAAAAATACCTTCTGAAACTGTATCCTGATTTGACAAATCTTGGCTAAAAGGAAATGAAATAGCTAAAAAATGACAACCCTAACAAAAATGGAGGAGAGATGTTTGAATGAAAAAAAATGTAGCATCGAGGTTAATAATTGCTCTGTGTATTATTAAAATTGAACAGAGAGGTTATTTTACTCCTGGATTCTACAGCTGCTAGCTTACTTAATAGACCAACACAGAAGTTTCAAAATTCCTCTCTGTTTTACAAAACAGCAGTTCATTGCTGCAACCTGGAGTGAAGCTGTTTACAGCTCTGTGCTAAGCAGAAAGTTCAAATCAATTCTTGTCCATTAGAGTTAGGTATAACTGATGAAATATCCCCAGAGGAGTATTGTAAATGTATCAAGATGTCCTCCCCCATTACAGAAATGGGGAGGCATGGTGAATTACTTACCTTCTCTCTTACACTTAATGCCTCTGAAATGCTGCCAGGCAGAAAAGGCTTATCTTGTCTCACTGGGTTTAGGAGAGGTCTATAGTCTGGAATACAGGGGAGGGAAAAAAAAGATAGTAGTACTTTGCAGACCCATATTAAGCTTTATTCTCATGCGAGATCAAGAACAACAACAACAACAAAAAATAAATGAAGAAAAGCTACTCAATAACCAACAGTGGATTCAAAATTCATGCAGGAAATATCTGATCCAAAAATCGGTACTAGGGAGTTTTTAATTATGTAACTGAAATTTTGTGCAGTGAGCTATATAATAAATTCACTCATTAAAATGTACACTGAAATGGCATTGAGGCAGAACATGCAAACAATGGAAACCAAGAAATCCATGCTTCAGGATGTCTCCAAATGCCAAAGCACAGCGAACAGGGTATTGAAAGTAGCTAGCATTCGCTGTTTGTCTCCATCAGGAAAAGAGCCTTCAGCCGACTTCTCACTTGCCATCAATTTGGCTCTAGGACTGAACTTGAAGTTGTACAGAAATATAGAAAGACAGGGTTCTTGCACCAAGGGAGCATCATTTTGTATGAGGCCTTTACTAGGGATGTAATGAAGTTTGTGGCTGCCAGATGCATTTTACATTTTACAACACTTGACTGAGATGTTCAGTCCACTCCTGCTGCTGGCGTACAAGATTGCTCAGTTATAGGGTTTGAGTGATCTCAGCTGCATGTGACAGCCTGTGTCACTGAGCACAAGGCAGTAGAGCTGAGGTTAAAACACACCGTCTTGAGACCTCTTGGAGTCTGAATGGTGCAGTAGAACCTACTGGCAGAGAAAAGAGGAAAGATGAGACGGAACTGTGGAACAGCCATGCTCCTAACTGGTCTGTGAATCTTGGTGTAGGCAGGGAGTTCAGGTCTATGAAAGACTAGCTCTCTCTGAGCATCCAGAATGAAAATCAGAAATACACAATGCAATAGAAAGAAGTGTGCATTCCCAGTAAATATTGCCATAACAAATTATAGACCATGCTGCATGCAGAGAAACTAGACTCAAGCTTTACATGTTCCATGGAATTTTAAGCAATTCAGTGAAGCAAAGAGAGAAGGTAGGGTCAAAAGTTTAAAACTCCTATGAGGGGTTTTCCTGACTCTTGGGACTTCTAGTAAGTTGCCTCTGCTGATACCAGTTGAAACAACACAGAAGGAAAAGCAGTTTCAAGTAACGCAGTTTCAAAGCCATGTGCTATATATCATGAATTTCACACCCAAAATATGTATTACAGGATACGAAGGGAAGCTTACCTGAAACTTGTAATTTCTTCACCCCCCCCTTTTGACATCCAAGAGTCAAGAGGTTACTGTTCTTGGGTTTTTTCTTTTAGGAGAGCGTCTGAGCATCACAAATTACTTCTCTGAGTATTATCAATCCTTCTGAGAATTGTAGCACAGGATGTTAGAGGAGAACAAGGGAAAATAAAAGCAACAGTTAAAAGGGCCTGAAAGGAGGGAGAAGGTTGAATTTCAGAATAAGGTGGAAACTAGGATCTGGGATAAAAAGGGAAGAGGGTAAGAGAATAGGTAGCAAAAGGGTGGGCAGGGCGGAGGAGACAGGATTAGTGGAAATGCCTGGAAGAGATGAAAGTATTCAAACCAAAATATTTTGCAAGTAAAAGCACAGGACAAAACCTAATGAAAAGTGATGAGTCAAGATCTGATTTAATTATGTGGGAGGGCAGGAGGAAAAGGGTCTTGTTCGTCTTAATCCTGTAGTGCACAGCATGACTATTCCAAGAGTTAAATTACTGAGTTGGAATTCTCAAGTCTGACTTTCAGATTTCTGCTTATTATTTTCTTCTGTGACTCTGGCAAGTAACTTAACATCTCTGAGCCTTGATTTCTAGTCCTGTAAGATAGGAATACTGGCACTTCAGTAAACTACAAGGATTTAATGAGACAAAATATTTTTAGGGTCTTGCCATCAGCTAATGCTACAGTTCTATGATTTGCATAAATATCTAGAAAAGAAATAAATGTTGGGAATGCAGTCTATGGAGTGAGACCTAATTTGAGAGCAATGGAGTGTAGATTTGTTTGTACAAAATCCTCTTCAATCATAAAAGGATGATGATACGATATATGGTGAAGCCCAGCTCTCCTCCCCATCTGAAGTATAATTTTCAAAGGATTGTGCAAAGGAAGTTAATTTTGTGACTCATTAATGCATTCATCACACAACCGAGCGTTGGAATCTGATGGATATTGAGGTGCACACAAACTTCCATTGATGTCAGTGGAATATGATCTCAGCACCTCTCACAAACAGAAGAAAATCGTTGTTGGTAGCTTGGAGTTTGTCTACATTTTTCTCCTGTTATTTTCTCTGCAAGCCACAGTGGCAAGATAGTAGCCGTCAAGAATGTCAGTCAACACGTTAGTGGGTGCAAGAAAAGAGTCTGATTGATGGCTTTGTGTGATGAAGAAGAAACAGGTTCACATTTATGAGGGAAGTGGTGGTGGTCCTCACGGCAGACCCTGGAGGCTCTGTCCATGGTACTGGGCTCCCGCCGTCACTGCCCTCTCCTCCTGGGACAGGCACACCCCTTACTAAGCCGTTTTCTGGGAATGTTAGGGGACTGCAGCACAACTTAGCCCAAAGGCTTCTTCTTCCAAGGCTAAGAACAATCATTCAAACTCCTGGCACCCCTAGATATGCTACCTTGCTGCCACTACCATCACGTGCTGCTGTAGAAAGCTTTTCTCTGGGAAGAGAGAGCTGTATTTTGCTCTCAACTAATAGTCATATTTGTTACCTCCACTTCTCTCCCACTCTTTCTGGATGGAGAAGGCTTAGGCACCTGAAGTGGGATTGCCAGGAAATAACAAAATGCAGCCACAGGCTAAGTGGAGTATAGTAGGAAGATTTCTGTTCTCATTGCTGTGATGTGGCTAGAGAATGTTTGACAACTGGTATAACATCTTTAAAGTTTGGGAGGATCACTTTCCTCAAAAGTAGAAGAGTTTGTGATAAGTCAGTAATGTAAGTCTTCCCACATAAATGTCAGAAAGCCTTAATCTCTGTATCACTAATTCATGAGAAGCAATTCTTTGTAGAGTAAAACTATTTGCAAAAATACTAAAGTTCCTCATTTCACCTATTTGTATTTGATTATTTAATCTTACACCTGGCAAAACATCACAAAATGGTGCCTGTGCATATTTGCCCTGATTCTGTTTTATTTTGTCATATTTCTTTCCTAATGAGCATTTCAGAAATGTTCAGGTGAAGACTGTCATGGTTGTAAGTACTTACGCATCATTTGGAATCTATCCTCCTGCTTGAAAAGTTTGTCATTTGGTTAAAAACAGGAAGCATATGACTTAGATGACCAGACACACTGTATAAATAACAAATGGTAAAAAAATGAATCTTTCATATATTGCCAAAGGGATGTATGCCATTCATCCAGGCTGTTCAGCCCATGCCACTAAACAATGACATCACTTGAAAACATTAAGACTTGGGTACCAAATTTAAAAGGGTAAATTTTTCCATTCTGGATCAGTCGTTCAGTCAACTCTACCAATCCAGCTTCAGTGATAGGGAATAGCTGTAAACATATTTCAAAATAATTTGAAAATTACATATATGGCTTTTCTGTACATAAGTGATGCTTTAAATAGTGTTGCTGATATCTCAGGACCTTACAAGCTGCCTCTAACTCTGTTCTGCATATTATATTTGAAACTGGAAAGAATTGTCTTGTTTATATACAGAATTCCCTTACTTCTTGTCATCATGGATTCCAAAATTCACACCTGGAATTTGTCAGTGATTCATGAATCAAAATTGCCATTCAAGAACTTTGGACCACATTAGTTTACAGTCAGATATTCCACATTTAGGGGAAGAGATTGTTCTCTTTTTAAGTGTTAAGAAGCTTGGGATACTAGAAGTTGCACTGTGGAAAAGCTTGTAAGCAAAGACAGAAGAATCAGTATCTGCTGTAGCTCCTCTTATGGAGAGTGCTGTGGAGAAATCACAGGCTTATTGGTGATTTGATATAGATAGCTTTATTGACATGAACTTGGGATGTTCTTAATCTTCCTTTCCAAGTGGTGCTGCTCAGCCCAAATAAAAGGATGTGGGGAGAAGGTTTTGTGTTCTTTAATGATACATGTGTTACAGAAAAACATTTCAGGTAAGCTTTAGGCATAGTGGGTCCCTTTTCTGTAAATATAGGGGTAATTGAGCCCTTCATCTTCAGCCAGGTACTTCAGATATCACAGAAGACAGCACAAAGCTCAGGAAGCATTTAATGAATGTAAAATGCTTGCAAGTTACGTATGTGAGTATATGTATATATGTATAAGTATATACAAACATACCTGTAAATACATATATGTAAAAATAAATAGTTGTTTAAACATATGCATGCATCCATGAATATGTATAACTTCGTTGAAGACTGGCGTGCATTTATCTCTGCAGGCGTATATTTATATATGAAATATATGAAAGGTATTCATATAGTCACCAATTTCAGTCTGGTAACAGGGTCAAAAATAAGCATGACATTTCTGATTAAGAAATCTGCTCTCTTTTCCAAAGCATTGATGCTGCCCTTCTAATGCAAAACAGAAATTGCACATGAATGTAAAGACAGTATTTTTGATAGGCTGGACCTCAGGCTTCTGCGATTCTAAGGAGAAACATTATATCTGAAACAAAGAGGAAAAACCTGTTTCCTTGTCTGGGAAGAAGCAGTTGTTGGAACTGTGAATCTAATTCTTGTGAGGAAACATTAGCCAGGAGGAGATGCTGATGTAGGGCACTTAAAATTACTCCTGTGAAAAATTAAATTACAGTACACACGTATGATTCATTGCACGCCTACCGCTTCTACATACATGACATATGGTGCTTTCTGAAATACATGTTATTAAATGATAAAATTGTCGGACTGAGAAAGGTTGTGGCTTTATAGATTTCATTTTAGCAGTTTCGAGCATTGAAAAACCCTGAAAGATACAGATCACCTGTCTGCATGCCTCAGGATACTCTGCGAACAGCATATTTCCAGAGGAAATAGTAACTAGTGGATACCATAATTCTTAGGATTCAAGGACACTTGTCCTCCATCTTTTGGGCCTCGTATCATCTTGGGGCAGGTGGATTCCTGCTGTGATTATGACATAACAAATGTTCTTGCAGATGTATTTTATCAAAGCCTGCTCTAACCCACTCTGCTCCCTGTTGCCCTTGGAGATCATGTTCACAGGAAGGAGGAGTTCAGGGAGCTACAGTATTTGTGGCTTTGTGATGAGTGTGAAAACCCCCTTTCTGGGTGTTTGGAGGATAGATATGGTGTATCGCTGGGTCATCTCTGTACTGTTATAAATAGGCTGCTGTAAACAAGAGGACAAATTACTCTGACTTGTTCCAGACAGACGTACAGTACGTGCAGCTTTGCAGGAAGCTTTATGAGTCACTGTATGCAAAATAAGCTTCCCATGAGACTTTGCAATAAAAAGAAGAAGCAACTTGTTGTTATTTCAGTAATCATGAGCCACTGAGCTAAGTAAACTAAGGCTGCCCATAGAGCCACCCATACCCTGGGAGAAGGACCATACATGGCTCCTGCTTTCTCTCAGATCACAAAAAGGCACTGGGATTCCCAAGAGTTGCCAGGCCATCTTGGTATAGTCAACTTTTGTGTTTGGTTTGACTGTTAAAAGATGAGTCTATCTTGTGCAGTCAAAGGCAAACTTAACCTTTGAGTGTCAAACTCACAGTCCAGACCAGCTGATGCTGTGTATTCTCTTTGGATTGCCCAGCTGCCAAAGCCAACTTGATGCTTAAATAGCCATTGAAAACAGTGCATGATGCCTTGCCTCTGAGCAAGGAGCAGTCAGAAGAGTCAGAACAGACCAATCAGCACCAGTAAAGGGCTTCAATCTGACTGTGTAGATAAAGATTTTCCATAAATCCAAGATACAGCCATCCAAGATAGATGCGCCCATGGAGGGGACTTGGTACATGAAATTGCAGGAATCATTTGAGAAAATGTTTGCACAGATAAATGTAATGAATTTCTTTTCTCTCCTTTTTCTTTGTTGTCTTCCCATCCATACAAAGCCACAGTTTATCTTTCTGTCCTCAGGAACAAGAAAGCTGCCAGGCACAAATCAAAAAGCCCACACTATCACAGAATGGAGTAAAACATTCTCCGTCATCCATACAGATCTGACCAACCTCCGTTTAAGTTTTGTCTCTGTGCAGGCACAAATGCAATTAGGAAACCTGTGATTTCTCCTGAGCCTTGCCAGTCTGACAGCTTGGGAGAAATAAGTGAGGAGAATGCAGGGAGACACTGGGCTGTGATCAGCATCCACGCTCAAAATGTGTGTTCAATCAAGGAGGGCGTACCAGGCACCAAGGTCTCACTTCACTCTACAAACCACAGCATCTCAGCACTTGCAGGCACCGTGCTCATTGTCAATCAGTCTGTGACAGTCAGCACTGCCTCCGCATGCACTTCATTCCCCCTCCTGCCTTTTCTGGAGTGGTAGGAACTGAAAATGATAGGAAATCAGAGTTAACGGGAGATGAGGGTGTGAGATGGGGAGAGTTTATCATAATAAATTAAAGGTAAAGGTAAACACACAAATTACAGCCCAGGTACTGTGGTGTCATGGGACATTGACAGTACCAAGTGAAGTAAATAGGAACAGCAAGAAAAATGTGTATATTAGAGGCTATTACAAAACACATATTTGAAAGTAGAAAACAAGTGACAGGCTAAGAGAATGACTAGAAGTGAGTAAAGAGGCCAAAAAAAAAGGCAGATAAAGGGACAGGCAGAAATAAAATTGTGGAACAGGGAGGAATGCAGTGGAATAGGCACGTATAATTTACACTGCATCCTTTCATGAAACTTTACCCAGAAGAGGCGGATAGGATCTTTGAAACCTTCAAAAGATATTAAACACACAATTTACATTGAAATAAAAATGAGAGTTGTAACACACCGAGCTGGTCTTAAGAATTCTTCTCTGTATTCATAGCGGCATACAGTAGTGTTAGCATGAGCTGCGTGACTTAGAGCCCTACAGATCAAAGTTAGCATGGGCCCCAAACACTTCATTAAACGCTAATGCATGTACTACACAATATCAGCATGTACCAAGATGTTGGCATTTTTTCTCAAAAGCATATATGTGTCTGTGTTCCCTACATGCTATAGATAACTTTACATAGATGAAATTGCCTCAACTTGCCCATTCTAAGATTTTGCATAAGCTGCCGATTACTTCACAGTGTTCACACTGTGGAAACTGTTCTGAACACATGCCTGCTGCATTCCTGTCTTGAATTTCACCACAGATTTGCTTTCGGAGTTTTATCTATGCCATTCATGGAGACATAAAACAAAAGTATGAATGCATTCCCTGGAGAAATGGTGATATAAAAGTCTTTTTGGGGGGTAAGGGAGGGGCTGGATGTAAGTAGCCAGGGCCATAACTTCCACAAGTGAAATTCTCATGAAAGAAGTGGCAAATGGAGCCAACTCAGCTCCCACTGCACAGAAAGGTTCATTAGAGCTGAGAAATAGAGTCTGATCAGACAGTTCCCTGGAGCCCCCTAACCTGTCAACGGGAGTAGGAAAATTTTAAAGTGACAGCAGTTTTGTTTAGTATATTGCATATAGCAAGTACCATAACCATGTAACAATACTGAATTTGTACTGCTTTGCCTCTTGTGTATGAATACCATGCCAAGTGGACCATTTGAGGTTTTAGGTAGTGAGATATTTCCCTTTCATTTTACACAGATACCAAATATTGCATATGATAGTAAGAAATGAAGGATGTGGAGATTTTAATGTTCTAAAGACTGCTGTGGACCCCCAGGCTGAAGGCTCTTCCTCCAAGTTTCAAAGGACAATGAGTTGCAATGACAATTACACTCCTCTGAAACAGAAAGTTTATTGTGTACAGCCTGGGCAGATGCTCACTTAGCTGTAACTGAGCTGCTAAAACAAAAGCTGTGTTTACCTGCTGCTGCCCAGCAGATTTGAAGTCTTAACAGATCTTTTAGCTGCAATGTGAGAGGAGCCATGTGCATCCTTTAGGTTTAATGGCACATCTTACAATGGGTCCCAAAATACTGCTCTGGGAGGTGAAGGGGAGGTGAAAATACACTCCACTCAGTCAAAACCCATCTCTGGACCATGAAATACACTTTGTACGGGAAAAGGTGCATCTAAAGAGTGTCAAAAGGAGAATTGCAACAAGGGTCAATAAAGAACCATGGACAAAATCTGACAGATTTAACAGAACATTAATTCAACATACTAGGCTTTTCAACCAAGCTTTTCTTTAACTGATTTTGTGGTAATGTTAGTAAAGAATGTAAATGGGAGTCCAGCTGATGAGTCTGGCCATCTGTGACATGCTTTATTTTTATAACTGTAAATAGTAAAAGAACTATTCAGTAAAAGCTAACCTGTTATGTTCTGCTTTAAAATAGCCGTCTTCAGAACCAATTGCTTTTCTAATATATAGCACATGGGTTTCCATTAGCATCACCAGGATGACTTCACGCATATCCTGGGGCAAGTTCTGGCCCCAGATGTTCTATAGCGAAGTTCTAGTGGCTCACATGGAAAGCTTGTGTTTAGGATAACTTGCTTAAAGCTGCTAGCATTTAGTGGCCACAACTGGGGCCTTAATGTTAATGCCCCATTAATCCCTCTGCTCTGGGAGTCAGGTTTTCCTGCTATAACATGTGTTGCACCAGCAGTAGGTGCACCTATGCCGACAGTATACAGAAGGTCAGATACACAGGGGAGGGTGTGCAGGTCTCTACTAAAAGCACCACAGTTTGCATTGTTTGGAGCCATGCTCATTGCTTCTGACTGAAAAAGCATCTTATGAATCATAGCCAGGCAGGCACAATAATGGCTGGAGAGTTTCTTGAAAAGTCCTAGCTTCCCATTTGGATCCACCAGCATTTGTTATTTTAGCAGGAGCTGATTCAGACATAAATTAGAGATTAGGTATTCTAGTACCTAATACTTTATGAGCCAGAAAAAAAATCCTAGTGTGCCATTGGATGTTGAGATACCTGTATTTGGAAATTAAGACTTACTTGCATCTAACTAGCTTTTGTTGCTGTGGTCTCAGAAATCTTAGAAGACTTGTCAGAGATGTAGATGCTTTCTGAATATAGAAGCATGATGTTGTTTACGTTAGTATTTGTTGGAGAACTGTAACAAGATCTCGTTGTGGATCCTACTATGATTATCTCTGTGGGGGATGGTTTAAAAACTTCAGCTTATATACATAGCAAGCTCATACACATAGCTTGCATAGTGGGCTTTTTCTGCCATGGAATTTAATATATTAGCATTCTCAAGAGGACACCAACTTCCAGGTCATTCTCCAGCACAATCTATGAGATGCTTTTTGACTGCTGAGAGGCTTCTTTATAGGGTTTGTATGGGTTTTTTAACAGCTGAATTAGCCTGATAAGCTTAGCCATTGATTTTCTTGCATGCCTTGTCTCACTGGGTACCACATTGGTGTACCCTTCCTCAGAGGAAGTCGAAGATTGTTATGCTGGGGGGAGAGCCCTATTACTCCAGGCTTTGAGGAAAGGAAGAATGAGAGAGTGAGCTGAGTACGAGGCTATGTAAACTGAGGAAAGGAGGGCCAAGTTTGTTCCTGTGAGAACCTTCTTAATGTTGGAATGAGGCAAAGTCAGACTGTTCTTTTTATGTGATTTTAAACACCAGTTTACGTACACCCATCAAACTTTTCGATAAGCTCCTTTATAAATATTAGCAAATGTTAAAAATCCCTTTATGCTTAAAGAGAGTTGTAATAAGTATTGTCAAAGTGATAAAAATCACACAATTTTAGGCAGTTTGAGTTGCTAGTGACTGCAGTGTTGTGCTTAGTGTTCAGAAGAGCTATCAGCTGTCACTCCTATCAGCAGCAGCCATAGGGCTAGGAGTGCTGGTTTGGACAGGCTGAAGGTAATTAAAGCATCCTATCTATAAAGACTTACACTGTAACTTTAAAATTGGCTCACACTTGGGGGAGTGAGCAGCATTGTATTTCCTCCTCATGTTTAAGTGTTATCCTAGCCAGAATGGCTGTCAGAAGTGTTTTGTCCGTCAGCTGCTTGGTAGGTCCTCTGTGACGTACATGAGGTTTTAGGGATACAGGGCTTGTATAAGCTGAGGTAAGCAATGAAATATTACACGATCTAATAAGTGTAGAGGTCAAGTTATCAATGTGCATCAGCTGGAAAATAAATACACAGCCTCAAGCCACCTTTATCACAGGACTGCACAGCACCAGGCAGACACACAGTAAGCTTGTCTTCTGTCAGGCTCAGCAGGGACTCCTTTCTGTGGTTTTAAAAGAAGCTGTATTTGTCTCTGCAGGTGGACAGGTACATACCATTAGTTAGCAGGGAGCTGAAGAAAACTAATAAGGGGCACAGGCTGTGGTTTGTCAATACATGAGCTTCAGGGACCAAACCAATTGAGCAAATTTCCCTCTTTGACTACTCAGATTTGCCAACACATTGCACAACTTCTCTACTTGTGCCAGCACAGCTGTTTGTAGAGTTGGGCTATGAGAGGAGACAGCCAATGGTTTCTTTAAATCACAGATTTTTACAGGGATTGGGGAGTAATTTTTTGCCATGGCCTGGTGAGTAATGAGAATACCTTATCTGATATTGCTCTGAAATCACTGTTTCATTGGACCTTCAGCCTTAGGGCATGATTTGCACAGTAATCAGTACTGCAGTTATGTTTGCCATTTTGTGCAAGAAGCACCATTGCTGGTACAAACAGCTCTACTTCTCCAAACATGTCTTTTAATGCTGAATTTGAAGTTGTGCTTCTGCAGGTGGAGCAAAGGGAAAGAGTCTTTTGGATGTCATACTTAACCAGTGAGGAAGGTTAGCAGAACTGTGAGACGTCCCTGCCCATGGCACAGGGATTAGAAGTAGATCTTAAGATCCTTTCCAAACCTAACCATTCTAGATTCTATGAAGAATAGCTCAGAAGCAAAGATGAACTTTGCATAATGTCACCAGAAACTTGCTGAGATGTTTCCCTTTCACATCATAGAAAGATCCTACAGTCAGCAGACTTGTAAGACCTCAGGCTAACTTAGCAGTGTGAGGAAGGTGCTGCATTTTCAGGGCTACATGGCAGCACCGAATCTGAATTATCTCCTCTTATGTCAGACCACAGGGGAATTAAATGTTAAGTGTCTCTGGTCCAAAGAAGGTTGTTTTTTTTTCCCCTTGGTTCCAAAAAAATACAAAGAACAGATGCCACTCAAATGAATATACCACTAACCTAATTTTTCTCTTGGATAACATCTTGCAAAGACAGAGTTTATGCTTTTTTGCTGAAGACTAGCCAGTGCAGGCTGAAATCAGTCAGGATCTAGTTTGCCTTATGTAATAACTTTTGCGTCTCAGGTTTAGCTGGAGATTTTCCTGTCTGTACTCCTCGTTGCTGGGGGGGCGTGGATGGAAAGTGACGATAGTGTTTTATCTCATCATGTCCAGACCCTGAGTTCCCTCCGCTGCTACCCACTGCGTGTGACTCTGATACTTTTTTCCTGTGCATGCAGCTTTTTGCAGTGTTTTAATACTCAAGTGAGGGAAGTGTTACTTTTTCTTTTACAGGCTTATTTCCATGGTTCAATAGTATGGAACAGTGCAAGGCTCCCTTTGTCTGTCTGCCATTGACTTTCTTAGGATGCTTTATAGAGACAGACTAGTTCCTTTTTCGCACCCTCAGGTTTCTGGATTTGTGATGCAAGCATTTAAACTTTCCATAGACTAGCTGGAAACTCGTGATTCAAGAGTATGTATCCTTACAGTCATTTCCTTGATAATGATAAGGAATTTGATAATGATTTCCTTAATAACAAAGTCATTCTTTTTTTATTCAATGGATTATCCATTCTGCTGTGTGTCTGTTCCTCATAGTACCATCTGATGCTAAAAGAGCCATTTCCTCAACTTGCTCCTTATCCTTTTGCTCCTTTCTTCATGTACAACTCTATCTAATTCACAGGATTAGCCAATGAATATGAATTTAGTCGTCTTCTGGTTAATCATCATCTAACCTGCCAAAAAGTGTTTCATGGGTTTCCATATTTTTGCGGGTGCTTTTTAGACCAGAAAAACACAGTGTACCTTGGAGTCATCAAACTGGAAAAACAATCAAGACCTGCTCAACCCATGTCCCCAGGGCCAGTGAAGGATGGTGTGTGCATCACATGTCTAGTGTTTTGTCTAGGGCAGTTTTATATACACAGTTTATTCCCTAAGGAGACTACTTTTCAGACTTGCACGATTTGCTCCCTGGAATTTCAGCTTTATGTTACTGTTCTTCATTTCATCCATACACCTTTTTATTATTAGCTACTCTCTCTTCTTTCCCATTTTATTTTATTTTATTTTGGCATTTGCATCTTTCAGTTAAAAGCAGCTTGTTTTCATGCCTTTCCCTTCATCTGCTAGTCACTGGCATGTCACTGGGCTATGCAGATGTAGCTCTTCATTTCTTTTCCTAATAGCTCAGTCTTTCCACCACCCTGATCATTTATGTGGCTCTTCTCTGAACTCTCTCCAATCATTCTGATGAGGAGATGCCCAGAAACAAATGTCACATTCCAGGTGATTTCACCTCAGAGCAGAAACAGAGAGACTAGTGCTGTATCTCACTGTTATGTGATGTGATTACTTAGCTTTTAATGGTGCTGATTCATCTTGACTTTTCTCTGTGTGTGTGCGTGTGTTCAGTCTAGACTGTGGCCATCATCTGCGGCTCTTAAAAGAACCTCTTTAGCAACCTTCAGGCCTGTTCCATTGATCTGAATTTATTCATTTTCCTTTCAGGCTCCTTCAGCCCCTTTGCTTCCTCTTTTTCCTTACGTGTAATTGTCATAGAACTCAGTAGAATCCTCTCATGGTACATGTGTTTTGGATACTGCAGTTAACAGTTCAGCTCCATCTGCTTTCTGAGCCAAACCTGTGGGCTGAGATTTTTGGGCTACTTGCTCCAATGTGTAGCAAATATTGGCATTAATATTTAGCTATCTGTGTCCATCCAAGGCTTCTTTGAAAATGTCAGTGTAAGTGAATTATCTTGTCTCATGATGAATCTTCATGAGAACAAGTGTTAAAAGTAACATGTACCAGTACCTGCAGCAAAATGTTCAGTCAGGGCACTTTTCCCCAGTCTTTGACTTGAGCCCAGATGCTTCTCCTTTTGATGTATATCCATAAACAACATAAAAAGAGCCAAAAAGAAATGCTATGTTGAGATACCTTGGAATTTTTAAGGTGTTTGTGTTCCAGTACAAATTTTTCTGTAGCACTTACTGTCAACAGAGCTGATGTCAAGTTGAAGTAAACAAATAATTTGGCCAGCTTCTTAAAATGCATGAAAAATAAAAGGAAAGACTTCGTTTCTCTCCACAGTGCTCACCACCAGGTAAACCAATTTTGTTTATTGGGCAATTAGATATTTTTATCACAGGTACACTTATTATCATTATTTTTCTCATTCTCATGTTATCATGTTCTTTGTTCCTTAAATATTTACTCCTGACATGCATATATACAGACATAAAAAAAAAGCCTATATATTTCTATATGCCCAGTGGGCTTTGGGTTCATGCTTAGTTCTTAGCGTGGAACCCCCTGGGTAGCTACACTACTGTAACCTTTGTGCTAACTGCAGTGTCATGACCTCTGTGCTAATTGCAGCTTGGTATTGAAAAGACAGAATTTTTGTCTTTATGAAGCCTGAAGGATAAGATAAGAAAAAGATAGATACCTTTCCACTGTCTGTTAACTTTGATAGTGTAGGATAAGAAAAATATGCAGAATACAGTGGAAGGCACCATATGCTGTAAACAAGTAGCTATAAACATTTGTGTTGAAATGCATGTTGAGTTCTGTCGGTCCTATAAATGAACATGGTGGTGGTCCTTTTGAATTGGTAATATATCACTGCTTGGGGTTTTTGACAGATTATATTCTTTATCAGTCAACTAACCTAAGTTTGGGCAGTTTCATCTCTTGTGTTCTTTCTTTAGGATTAAGTCTTACTACACACAAAAGTTATGACAATGATGGATGCTACCAAAACAACATCAATGAACAGATTTGATTCTGCAGGTCTGACTCATGGCAGTGTGGTATCTTATGTTTGTCACTCATGTCTAAGTAAAATGGTTTGGGAAAGTTGTATCAGATCAGAATAATTCTGGTTTGTTTTTATAGTTCTCCTGATTTTAGTGTTCATACTTTGTATCTCTTTTTCTTTCTTTCTAACCTAGTTTATGGATTTAATCTATCAAGGGCTATTCCACTGTATCTACTATTACAATGCTCTAAAGCTTTAGAAAGCCAGGCCCATTTTAAACACAACCAAAGCAGGTAATTGTCTAGAGTCATAAACTGGTAGAGACTGAATGGTTGGTTCCCAAAGTCTTACAGCAACAGTTACATTTTCTTGCCTGAAATGCTGCTGGCAAGAGACTGGGCAAATTGACTGCTATCCAAGTAGTCATAATCTCTCCTCACTTCTCTTCCCATGAGTCCAGCAGCAGGGTGCTATCTACCTGGGTATAGGCATATGCATACAGTGGCAAGGTTGCAGCCCAGCAGGGGGTGAGGCTGTGCTAGCGCACAGCAAAGCCAGGGCTCCATAGTACCACCACCTACTCACTGATTCTTGAACTGTTTACAGGGGCAACTTCTTTGCCTATGGGACTGGGAAGCTTTAAGCTTCCTTTGCATATAAAATCCTAAAAACGAAGTAATTTGTTCTTTTCCTGTGATTTCCAGGAGAGTTGTGGAATCTCTTTCAGGTTTTCCCCAAATCTTTAAATTCCTTCTTGTCTTTCCTTCCATGTAACAGTTTCTACATAAAAACCTTAAAGTGTTTTCTCAGCACCCGTAAATTAAGCTTTTTAAGATACCTGTGAGGTTGATCTGTTACTATCTTGATTGGCCTTACAGAGAAGCTGAAGCACAGAGCACTGAAATATCTTCCTCAAAGCCAAGCATGGGTTCCCCAGAACAGGTTAAGTAGGACCCAGAATTCCTGATTGCAAGTGCTGTTCTTTAAAATAAATAAAATTCCCTTTTGACTTCTGAGGATCCTCTTTGATGGTGGCGACGGCAGTGTAGCAACCCTTGTTTCATATTTGTAGACTTTTTCTTTCCTTTTTTGATCTCGCATCCTTTAAACCTTATTATTTTTATTGACGGCATTTCTAATTTATTTCTATTTTTATTTTGGCAGCCACGAGTCTTCCATCAGCTTGGTGGAACTGTCGTTTACTGAGCTTCTTTATAGTGATAAAATTGATGAGATTGAGTTGAAGCTCCTTTTACTCTTTTTTTGAAAACTTTTTTTTTCCTTCTCTTTTAATAAAGGCAAATCAATCTGAGATGTTCCACATTTACACCTGTACCTTCTTTCACGTGATTAATTCTGATTGATGGCTCTGTTTCTTACTCCTTCTTTTCTATTATCATGCGTATCCATTTGTAGTAAAATACCCATCTATCTTCACTGTTGTATTTTCATTCTTCAGTCAAAAAGCTCACTGCCTCTCAGGCACCAGTTGCAAACCCTTTTCTATGCTTTCCAGGAGATTTGTGTGTCAGCTTAGTCCTGCTGCAGATGAAAACCTTTGTCTTTCTTCTCCTTACTCATGCCATGAAGTCATAGCTGTGATATCACAGTGGGCTGCTATGGGAAATCTTGCGATATCTGAAGGAGAGGATTATAACTAGGTTAACAAAACTGAGGCAGGACTGAAATGATAAAGGTGTTTATCATCCCATAAAGCATCTCAGTAATTAGAAATTACAGCACCAACATTTCCTGGTTTTTTTGAGGGAGAGCTGGAATTTTATCTACTTTTCTCTCTTATGCTTCATCAAGGAAGTTCACATTTATAAAGCAAGAAGAATTGAAGCTGCACTTTGTTTTCCACACAGTGAGAGGGAAGGGGAAAAATGTGCAGGCAGGCTAGGTCTATAACATTGATTTGTAACCAACAAAGGAAATGTCTACTTATGAGACACAAATCAATGTAACCAGACTGTGAAAGTGCAAACAGAGATGTGAGAAAATTATTTGATCGTTAGTCTTCCTTTGGAAAAGACAGAGGCCAAATTCTGCTCTCATTTATGAGGATGTAACTTCCATGAAAACCAGAGGAGTCTTGCCACTGTAATTATAAACAACATTTCATATGGAGTCCTTCTGATGGCTGGAGGTGTAAAGCATTAGAGTCAGGAAGGGGGCCAGGCGGCAGAGAGAGGCAGAGGAAAGATGCTGTAGCAAAGAGGATACGAACCAGGTTTTGTTATTAATGAATTGTAGGTACACAAAACATATTGATGTTCCTTCCCATGCAGAGGTGACCTGTATGAACTATGCACTGGCTTAATTCAGCTGAAGCCTTAAAACAAGTTTCATTAACCTGAGACATTTTTGCCGCAGGCTGAGATGGACTAGTCTGAGACTAATCTAGTCCTGCAGATTCTAGACTACTGGGTCCATTATGTAGGAAAACCCCATACTAACAACAAAACCACTGTGTTTTGAAGGTAGGAAGAAAATCTGGTGGTCTAAGTGGGAAGTAATAGGTGCAGATTTGGAAGTTAACTCCTTTATTCTTACACCTCTAGTCTTTACAAGGAAGTCTGTTTCTCAGGTGGGTTAGTGTTTATCTTCCCTAAAGCCATTTGCAACCCCAGATTTACCCTGTAGATTGGTAGAATTGGTTGCTTCCATGGGGCAAACAGTTTCTGAAGCTGTGGTTTGCTGGCACAGTGAATCTGGGTCATAATAGCCTATCAAACCCACTGTAGCCATATAACACAAAGCGTTGATCTAGGATGAATTCACATACTGGTTTGAATGTTTTCAGAACAAATGGATAACTTTATATGGCAGGCTTTATGCCAGGTCAGATATCACCTGTCTGCGCCACTCTGACTGCAGGCTAGATTATATATCATCTGTTCTCTTGCAGTGACACAAACTCTTGCTAATTTGATAGTAATGTGATCATGTGCCCATGCCCAAACCAGGTCAGATCTATACTGCAGAGGGATCCTGTGGTAACAGTTGTGGACTGGTAGGCTGAGTCTGTTCATTAGTGGGGAAACTCATCTCGCCTTCAGCATAAAATCCACCAAAGTAGAGGGGAACTACCTTCCTTTAGCTATACACCCTGCTTCAATCTAGTCTTCAGTCCCCTTTCATCTTCAGCAGTTTCCTGCATTTGCATGGGTACTGGGCTTTCCTGTATGTCTCCATTCAAGTCCATTAGTGCAGTCACTGGAAAGAAAAGGAGGCCAACGCATATGTATGTACAGTTTTAAAGGCTTGGGACCCATTTGGAGAGGTAGATATTTTTATTCTGGTGAAACTGTTCTAATTCCTGTGGATATTGTTTTATTTATGCCACAATATGAGATTAAATCAGGCCATGGCTTCCCAACAGGCAAACAAAGCGAGTCTAAACAAATGATATTTTTAAAAGCTTTTGGGACAAGAATAATTTTGAATCTAAAATGCATGAAAGTGACATTAAATACCAACAAAAATTTTACATTCATTACAAGTTAAACTCCCCTTTATGGAAGGAGATGCAACAAGTTCTGTCATTTTACTTTGTAAACCAGCAAAACCCCTCTTTTTGATTTTTCTGTCTTCTGAACTGCACTTAGCCTGTCAAGATGGAGGCAGAACTCTTACTGACACTTGCCCCCAACTCTCGCATTTAGTGAATATTTCCCCTTGGGTGCTCTTTGTGTCGTGATATCTTAAAATAAATGTCTCCATGTCAGGCACTGCTCTTATGTAATACATGTTGTCATCTGGAGTGAGGCACAGTTGTGCATATTTAGGTGGTGTGCTTTGTAATGCGTCATTACAAGTGACCAAAAACATGGTACAGGAAGTTGTTTGTGTGCTTTTTTTCATTGCTTATGCAACTCCCAAGCAGAAAATGTTCTTGAGAGCAGATGGTACAGAAAAGTCAATTGCAAGCTCCAATTTCCAGATGCATAGATGTTTCATGTCTACTTGAAGCCAGTTCAGATGGCTTTGTAAACTTGAGTCCAATTTCTGTTTAACTCTTTACTGGGCCACCAGTGAAAATGTTTCCTCCAGGAGCTTCAATCCTAATAAAAATAACCTGAATGCACAGAATCTGTTGTGTTCTCAGATGCTTAGCCAGAATCTGGGGCATAGCGTTATGATCAGCAGCTAAAATATTAATGCTGTTTTCCTAGCAGGAATGTTGAAGGTTCAGCAAGTGGTGCATGGTCTGTGGTTTCCATTCATTCCTCATGTTCAACTTTCTGAATTTCTTGCTGCTTGACAAGGGGATTACTAGATAGCGAAGGCAAATTAATCTGACTTCCTACAGAAAAGGTAAGAACTTCTTACCCTAGGGCAGTAACAGTCTCAGCTCATGACTGCATATACTGATAAACTACAGTTTACAACTCAGCAGGTTTGTTGTTTGATTTGTTTTTTTTCACTTGCTTGGGTCTTTGGACTTTTCACAGTAGGCTTATTGCTGCTGAACCATAGGCTCTTATTTGATAACAAATTAAAGCAGCAGTCCATTTTTTTCCCCTGTAGCACCCACAGGAATCTCTCTGAGTATTATGGACTAACTTAGTGAGGGGGCATCATGAAAGCTGGTCTTCAGTTGTTGGCTAGACCAGTCACTTCATGAATTCGATCACAATTTAGGTTTCGTTTGGTTCTGACTTTACTGTAAGATGATTTGTGGATCCAGGGACTCATAATTAAGACTCTTGATCCCATAATAACAATATCAAATTGTCAGTTACTGCCTGTAGATCCTGAGAAACAGGCAAGTAACAATTCCTCCAAAGATTCTTCCTGGTTATACTCTATGAGTAGGCATAGAACCAGAGTCTGACACCTGATCCACTAAGCTTTACTGTTTACAAGTACTTCCAACAAACTTTCAAGAAAGATTATCTGAGCTGAGAAAGATAATAGATACAGAAATTAAAACTGAAGGGAAACATTTTTTATCATGTCATCAGCTAAGTTTTTAACTGTTTATTACATTCCCACAATGTGAAGAGATGAACCTAAACTGAACTCTCAAAGCTGAACAAATCCAGAAGTCAAATTGACTTTCCAAATCACTGATTCCAACCCATCTCTTAAACCAAGAGAATATACAAGTTTGGAATGGCTGTAGTCTGGCTCTTATGGTGGTAATAGCATATAATCCAAGTTTAGATGCCCAGGTATGCTGACTGATGTTAAGAGAGGTCAGAAGGAACTCTTTCTTTGGGAAACCTTGTGAAACAGTACAGAAGTACTCTGCAAACATGTTCACCAGGGAAGTGGTCATGGCACCAAGCCTACCAGAGTTCACAAGCATCTGGACAATGCTGTTAGTCGTATGATTTTGTTTTAGGTAGTCATGCAAGGAGCAGGGAGTTGGACTCGATGATCCTTATGGGTCCTTTCTAAGTTGGGATATTCTGTGATTCTCTGATTCTCTCCCTTTGACGAGCCTTGTGTTTGTTATTAACCAAATCCTGATACTGAAGCTGATGGACCTGATAGCATGTTTCTCTGCAGCACAATTTCATCTCATTTGGCAAAAGGACAGGCAGTTTGATGTCCCTCAGAACGGCAGCAACATTACCAGCAAGAATTTCTTCCTTGACCTCCTACTGAAT
Source organism: Psittacus erithacus (assembly GCA_009867235.2). Lineage (NCBI taxonomy): Eukaryota > Metazoa > Chordata > Aves > Psittaciformes > Psittacidae > Psittacus > Psittacus erithacus. Next base: position 39,531 of record WYDI02009519.1, on the reverse strand, counting down.
GAAAGTTGACTTTCCAACACAATAGTAATCTTCAGAAACTTTCTGTTGACCGATCATGGCTTACAATATGACTAGTATTTTCAATTTATAAAGAAGGTTCACTTGAATACCTCATTATTGATTTGCAGCTTTATCTGTTAGCCTTACAGTAATGAGGGAGTTGAATGCTAACCTTTACTTTTCCAAGGGGGAAACTGAGGAGTGGACAAAATAAGGGTTTGTCAGAACTATGGGAAGTTTATCAAAATGTGGGCCTTCTTTAGGAGGTGAAAGGAGAGTTTATGTCTAGAAGGAGACAAGCCTTCAGGTCAGGGTCCAACCATGGCCCTTGGCATTCAGTGCTCTGTCAAAACCAAATGGTGTTGTTGAGTTTTCTTTTTGCTTCCTCTTGCTGCTTAGCTGTGAAGCAAATTGCATGTTCCAGCCTGGCTTCTCAAGGCAACAAGTGAAAAACGGCATTTTAAAATAATAGCCGCCAGGTCCTGCAGCTCAGAACTGTCATATTGCATGTTAAAGCTCACTCGTTCCCAGAACTGAGGTGTAGAAAGTAATATGAATATGTGTGTGCGCATGCGAATGTGTCTGGGTCTGGGACACAGACAGATTCCCTACCTGGAAATGGCTTGCTATTATTAGACATGCAGTTACCAGGGGTTATGTAAGACAATTGAAGCTCTGTTTTTTAACAGAGACATGATTCATGCTACTTGTAGTAACAGTAACCACCTCCAAGCCAGACAGAAAGCAGACACAGACAAAAGGCTGAAGAAATCAATGCTGGCTGAGCACAGCCGTTCTCCTGATACCTCCTGCCTCTCAAACAGCCACTGGGTTATCAGCAGTGTAGGTTGATGCTAATTTCAAAGACTTCTGGAGTTACTGAGCGGGTGCATCTGTATCAGCGGTGTTTGCAGGGAGCGGCTGAGGCTGCAGGAGCTGCAAGAGGAGACGGAGCGGCACACACTTTGCGTCTCTGGTGTTCTGCGGGAGGCTGGGGTTGCTGTGACCAGAACTAGCACACCTACTCTATTTTCTCAGTTACTCCTGCTGGGAAAGGCTGGAACCAAAACAACTTTTGGCTTCTCTGCAGTTAACACTTCTACAGTCATTTTTATGGTTATGTGGAGGGAGAGTCGAGACCTGGAGTAGCTTTGAACTTCTGCCAGCACTCTTCATTAGAGCAAATTGTGAAATCTGATTGAACTAGAATAGGTCTGAGCTCCCCTGCAGCTAAGATTCCTGATCCATCTCCTATGGTACTTCTTGCTGGTTGTGGCAGAGATCAGAGTATCTGCCACATATCAGAATATCTGCCACATATCAGAATATCTTCGTAGTTTTGTTCATCTGTGCCATTTTCTTATCTGTTGGGATAAGGTAGCTGCCAGATTGTCTACAATCAAAGATTCAATCTTTTCCTCACAGATTTTCCTCACAGATTTTCTTTCCTGATGGAAAACAGGGTTGTGTTCAGAATACCAAAGTGAATACCGGTTGGGTGCTTACTTACAGAGTGTCACCTTTCAGAAATAAAAGGCAGGGAAGTTGCTATGAGGTCCCCTCAAGTCACTGCCATTCCCTACCTGTCTCCTCTTGCAAGACTAAAAATCTCCTGTAAAATTTCATTTCAGCATCATCTAAACTGTTCTGCGTAGTAATTTCTGCTGTCAAGGAAGAAGATGCTGAAAATTTGGAAATGGTCTTTTTAGCATTCAGGAGACAGCCCTCCTACATTAGCAGAACTCACCAACAACAACAGAGCCAACTGCCTTCAGTTTCATTCAAGAAAGTTCTGTAACAACAGGAGAAATAGTCTCAAAGAGCCACAGAAGAGAGCTGAATGCTGAATTCTAATAAATTCCAAGAGTTTATCATTTGCTAATTCTGGAGTTAGAATAACAACAATTACTGCTATGTTATTGTCATTAATACATCATGCTGCATTTACCATATAGAGTAGAAATCACTTCAGCTACTATTAATGTCAGTAGTCATTCTCCATCAGCCATGCTGAATACAGTTCTAGGAGAAAAGTGAAAAATAACTCAAAGTGCCTTAAAAACGGCATTGTAGTCATATCGTGACTCTGTGCTTTCCTGGCACAGGGTATTTAAAACCCAGATCTGAATAACACAGCTGGCACTCACATCTCTACATTTCAGGAGCACTTAAGAAAAATCCTGTTTTGATGAAGATGATACATAACTTTAGAAAAGCAAATAATTATCACAAATATACACCACAGCTCAGGACACATTGCTGTCAGTAACTTGACATTTCAAATGACGAGTTTCACAAATGTGCATAACCATCAGATTTGATTGAACAATGTTTTAGAATAATTCACATGCTCATCTAGAACTTTTTTCATTGTGGTTTGGCACTGAAGCATGAAACAGGAAATCTGCAGTGGGTTTCTCTTTGCTTGTGGGGAAGCAAACGCTTTGATCAGTTCTACATACTCCAAGGCTGTAGTCAGTTATTCCTCAATGGGTAAAGTAACCAAAGCCCAGAGTGACTTTGTTTCTCTGTGGGTCCTGTGTGATATTTTATATATAGTTTTTGACATAAATCAAACAAGCTTTCATTTGTACAGTTTGAGGCCAGAGGCAGCAAGCACATGGGAAGAATGATATGGGAAAACATGTTCGTGATGCTTTTTACCTAGTCTTTTCATTGTGTTGGTTACTGACTCTTTAATGATTGACTTGCAAGGGAAATCTTCAGAGACAGAAGACAGTCATCCAAAACAAAACAAAACAAAAATATTCAAAATCATCTGAGTGTTTTACCTGACTGTCAGTAGCATGATTGTTTAGCTCAGCATTCGGGCAGTGGTGTTATGAATCTTAAAATTTAAGGAAAAGATTCCTGTCTCAGACCTGCCCTCAGAATGCATGCAAACATAATTTTTCATGTAAATCTTCCTCTAGTAAAGGCAGGCAAAAATCCTGCAAGTTTCTTCATCTCATTGTAAAACAAGTCAGATGATGAAAGCTTGGTGAGAGGGAGGAATTCCATCAAGATGATGCTAAGACGTTTCTTGGGGGAGGAGGTTGTTCAATTTTTCTGTTTGTTTGTTGGATGACCTGGCTCTTGGTGCTTGAGAGAAACAGATGTCTGAGTGAAAGTTTCACTTCCTAGTTTACTTTGAGTAAATGTTTGAAGTCCATTGACATTTATAGCTGGTAGTATTCCATTGTCCTATGTGGAATTAAGTGAATGTAAACAGTATCTCATAGTTTCTGCAGGCAGCAAGCCACGAAGGAAACAGGAATTCATAACTTCCATCAAGTTACCATTTTGTATCATCTTCCAGACTTGATGATCTTAAAGGTCTTTTCCATCCTAGCTGATTCTGTGATTTATGACAATATACTTCAGACTTCTGGTTGAGATTAGCTTTCAGCGTAAGAACTAGAAAGCTGGTGGCCAGACGTTGATGCATCAAGTGCTGTACCGTTGTGACCAGGAGGGAGGGGCGTATGACAGAACCAGTGCCAACAGTGTAAATGTTCATTAAATTGTGTTATGTATTGAGATTATACAGTACCTGCACCTAGGTGAAAATATGTTATCAGTTTACAAACCTGGTTGCTGAAACATAGAGATCTGTTTCATGAGGATGTGTGGTACTTCCTTCAATTCAACAACATCTATGGGACTAAGGGTTTCAGGGTTTATGCCAAAGTACTGGCGAGGACAGCATTCAATGAAACCAAAGCAATGTGTAGCGGAGGAGGAAAAGACTCAGCTCATTCTCCTCATATGCTTTCATTGTTTTTGTTCTTCCTGAAAAATAATGTCCTTTCAGATTTCGTTTGACATCTCCATGATGTTGAACAGATTCGGAGAAATCACCAATATTTTGACAGGGTTCCTTGGCAATGAAATGTTCATGAAGCTCATCTGTCATGAGCTAATCTGGCTCATCTAGCCAAAGCAGTAGCTTAGGCAGATATATTACTGTAGCAGTTTAATTTCTACACATTTTCTTCGTCTCTGGTGATTGCAGTGATGGCAACTCATATTTCAGTTGCAGAAACATTGGTAGTAATTGCAGCACAACTATAACTTTGGTTTTGTGAAAATCTTGCTTTAGGCAGCAAGGCAGTGTCATATTGTCCAATTGTCACCTTCTTAGGAACAAGGCAATACTCTGACCATCTTCAGTGTTCATGGCTTCAAAACCTTAGCATTTTACCTTGTTCCCCTCCAACGAACCTTTTGAGTTTCATACCATAATGCTGTTGCTTGTAACCTGCAACATCAGTGCATGAATGCCTGAGACTGTTCATGCTCTCAAACTGCTTCTTTTAATACTAAGTATCTGTAGGAAACTAGCACTCAAGACTCAACAGCTCCAGCAGTATACAAGCACTACCCACAAATCAGTCTGTTCACTGGAAAGCTTATGTAGGTGCAGTCCTGCTGAGCACAGAAGATATACCCCATATTTGACACCAGCATCAATAAAATCATGACTTTATGTATTTGTTTCAGTCACACCCCACTTTAATGAATTGCTTTGAAAAGTGTGTGGTTTCATTCAACATTCAGGTAGGATTGTGAAGGCTCCATAGTAGGAGTATAGAGAATTCTGTGTTGTTATACCCAGCAATATTTTGCTGGAATAACATAATTTTAAAATAATAATTGTGTATATAACTAGACTGACAGACATGTGTATGTATATGGTTACCATATATGTATATATCTATCTGTATTTACAATACTGTTTCTTCTCTTCACCACAAGTGAAAATATAACTTGGTCTAACGCACTGTCATGGCTCAGTCTGGCATCATAGCTTTTCTGTTTGTTACAGCTTTGTATTCATTTAGCTGAATGTTATTATTAGGGCTTTTCATGATCTGCCTCTGCTCTGATTAAGCCTACCAACTACTGACTTATAGTTGCTTCTTCCAGGTATCAGTTATCTTTGCCATTTCAAATCAGGTGTGCAAAGCTGAACAGATGCTTAACATTACCTAACATTGCCTTATCTTGCAGCAGAGACATATAGTCAGCTTGGGCACCACCTAACCTGTCTCTCTGCAAGTGTAGGGTTTATCCACCCAACGCACTAAGCATGATGAGATCTTCATTAATGGAAATAGGCAGCCCCTATATATATGTCCTTGTGCAAAATTGGCCTCTACCAGGCTGGAGCAGTCCAGCCTCTTTAAACAGTCTTTCTGCAAATGTCCAATCCATTAACAAATTAATTTCTGAACTTCAGGCCCAATTACTGATAGTGGACATACGGTGTTCCCAGTAGAATACAGAAATGAGCAGTTTCCTCTCCTCGATGAAACCCTGACTGTTGGGAAAAATTTATGCAGTGGCCTTCTGATAGCATGTCTCAAATCACATTTGTTGATGGCTAACACTGCTGTTCTTATCTTCTTGTTGCTGTTTTAAGAATTTCACCTAAAAGGCTATTCACAGAGAGAAAAAGTAACCAAAAAAGCATTTTGTTTAGCCTAGACAGCTCAGTCTGAAAATGTATCATGGCTGTGAAAGCGTCAATTAAAAATGACCCCACCTTACTCAAGAGACCTGTACAATATGTGGATTAAGATGAGGCATGCTAAATTCTGTGGCACTAGCAAGTTCTTACTTCCCATTGCCTCATGATAGACAGCACTGTGCCAGCACAGCAAATAAGAATAATCAGAAATAAGCTCACAAGAAGCTCATCTTTTAATTTTTTCATTACTAGGGATCACACGAAAGGCAGAAGGAAGCAGACTTCTGAAGATATGAGGGAAAAGAGTATTGTAGGGATAAAACAAATAGCAATTAACTTAAAAATTGAGTCCCCTTGATCAGGACTCACTAAGAGAAAGTAACAGCAGACTGTGGTACTAGGTCTCAGGCAAAGAGAAAGAGCTATTCCATTGATTGTCTCTTGCAGGTCAGACATATAATTGCCTTTAGCAAACTGGGAATACTGAAGGTGTTTGGTGGTGTCTCTGGGCAGAAAGAAGTACAGCCAGGGGTACAGATAGAAATGTCCTGTGGGGTACCAACATGGAAAAAGCAAACTTCAGGACCAAGCACCAGCAGGAAATTCATGTTTATAATATTTAAGTCATCTGTAAAGGAAATACTGTGTTGTGTGAAGAGCAGAGTCAGGCCAATGCTTGCTTATGGGTGTTTTAAGTAATATGACATGACAGACTGCATCAGATCAATGGTGCTGATTAATGAACAGCTCTAGAAAGGTAACTAACAAGAGCTGAAAGGGTCAAGACGCAAATATCAGGAGGGAGAAGAAGGAGGATCAGTGCCTCAGAATATGGAGTTATGGTCCAGGAGCCCATTAATCATCAGCATTATTACGTAAAGTACCATGTTTTTTCCTGACTTAATGCCCACTGCAACTCCACTGATGCCAGTATAGAATTCACCTAAAGTGTACATCTTAAATCACAATCTGTAGTACATCATTGCTATCATAAAATGGACCTTCCCTAATAAAAATCAGTAATACGATGAAGGCTTCTTACACCTTCTAAATTACCAGATGAAGCTTGGGAAAAGAAAGAAGAAATAAAAGTAAGCATATATAAAATGCCCAAGTTACTATCATTAGCGGAAATATTTAAGTAATAAGAGTCTGCATTTCTGGAATGCATTCATGCAGAAAACTTGTCCTCCAAAATCTTAATTAAGCACACAGTACCTCATGGAGCAGAAATGGAATGCTTTCCTTTTCTGGATAAAGGAGCCCAGGTAGAGAGGGGAGAAGTTATTTAACCCAATGTTATGAATCACATTCCTCTTTTGTCCTGCTTGTCTGTCTTTTTTGCCAGTCTTCTCATGGCCAAAAATCCTTTTATTTTTTCTCAAGATAGATTAAGACTTTTAGGAACATTTTGTGGTGTTTCCTTTTCTGTTGCACTCCTCATGTCTTCTGAAGCACCATTAGCTTTGTTGATTTTATATACTTAAAATGTACCTATCAACTGATGATGATCTCAGTGTTTTATGCTCATCACACTGGAGGAAAAGAGATATATCTATCTTCCCAGGCCATAGCAAAAATGATGGAGAAAACTTAAGATATTTTAGGTGTTGACTTTCACAGAGATTTTAGTGCCCAGATTTTGTAGAGGACTTTGAACAGCCCATCTCTAACAACTTGTCTGCCTGACCCTTTATGTGAAGGCAGATTGAGTGCTAGGCAGTGCTACAAGAGAGAGCCACTTGGACTGGGATCCTAGAGATTGGAAGAGCAATAATGACATAAAAAGAGAGGTGACAAAATATGCAGGATTAGTACATGCAGTTCTTAGGCATCTCTTGTGTGAAATTAGGAGTGAAGTGAGGAGAAGTAAAGACTAAAGACCTGATCTTGTGATTTTTCTGCTTCTAGTACAAGTTAAAAATTCATGTTAACTGAAGTACTGGGCAGTCTTTAAGGCACATGGGATTTATGCCTTCAAAAGATGAGCAACAGACAGATAAAAGACAGACTGATATGTGCAAAGTGGATATAAGAAGTAAGGTCAGCATTAACAGACTAGGTGGGTGTATATAGGGAAGTGGGAAGGACAGCTTGAAAGTAAGCCATGCTGAGTGTTAGAGAGGACTTAAATCCACAGAATCCTCAGGCACTGTTGTACCTTTGAAATCCAGCCCTTGGTAGTGGTCAAAGGTGTCACTCTTTTATGTAATTTTTTTGAGCTAACCTGGTGCCAGCATACAGTTCCTCTCCCAAGCCCTGGTGAAACTCAGAGGTTCAGGCTAAGTTGAAGATTTTTTTTTGTGTGTGCTTGAATTCACTCAATTTGCAATTCAAAGCAGACTCCAAGAGGAGAGAACCTACAGAAACTGGAATGAAATAAAATGTTTGCTTGAGCCCCTGTGAAGTATAGCTGCCGGATTTCACGTAGCCTTTTGAAATCAGTATGTAGCATATGCCCCAGTCTCTGATAAACGTCATCATTACAAAATGTATAAATTGATATAAAACTGAATGTATATTTTGTCAAGTACTTTATTACAGTATCATCTAAAATCCTTCATTGTGTCTGCTGGCACTCATTCCAGTGTTCCCGCTGCACAAACAGTGGGGTTTTTTTATTGTGTTGCATTTACAGACATAAATTCCAACTTGCACAGTGACATTAACTACCTGTGAAATAACAATTACATCTCTTATCATTTTTCGTTCACCTTCTTGATTTCTTTGATAAAGCAAATATTTGCTTTTCTTGTCTGATCAGACAAGGCAGAATCATTTATTCATGGAAATAGCACCATAGGCTTCACTGTGGGTAGGACTGAATATGCTGATGTCCCGGGAGTTCTTTGCATAGGTGAAGTGAGCAGGATTTAATTCTATCCCTGGATGTTAACTTCAGACATACTTCCAACATCCACAGTGAGCCACCCAAAGATCATAAGAAGCTAGCAGAGGAGGAGTTATGTTAGTCTAGAAGGGATTCAAGTCCCCCAAAAATGTAAATACTTCCAAAATCTTAGGTCTGGGTGGTGAAATCACCCTGTAATAAATATTGCAGCTGAGGTTTTTCTTTGGATCCCTTTCTGTATTCGTCTACTGAGTCCAACTCCCTCTTTAGCTCAGGAGATTTCAGGCATAAAACTGCTGCTGAGCTGAATCTTTCCTGAAAGGCTGACTATAAGTTATTTCTTTAGTCTCACCACAGTAGACCTGAAGGCTCATGGGAGTAAGTGGGGTTCCTGCTTTGATATGGGCAATTGTTTTTGTGATGCAAAGACAGCAAAAGAAGGAGGATTTTTCTTTCCTTTTCCTGCCTTTCAGTCCTGAGGAAGTGTTTGTTGCTGCTCTGAACAGGACTAGCCTTGTTCTGATGAGATGCACTTTAATGCCAAGTTTGTGCTAGCTCATCATCACTGCTCCATGCTAATGCCATTAGAGTGAGCAACTTCTCAGAATGAATTCTACTGATAGCACTTTACTGGCTAATCTTCCTTCTCTCCTCACTTCACCAGGATATGTTGGATGGGCAGAGTGGGGTAACTGGGAACTGACTGTTGTGGTTTGCAGCCAGGGCTGGAGGGATTGAAGCAGGAAGAACTTGGCGCTACCACGCTGCAGCCAGCTGTACTGACAGCAGAGAATGCCAGTTAGCATTGCAGCAAGTTTTCATACTCTTCGTAAATAATTATTATTTCCCCCTTGTTGCCCAAAACAGCAATAAAGAAACCTCTCAACACATAATTTTAAGTGTTAAGAAGCAGACAGTTCCTTTATTTCAGCACTGGGGACACGGGGGATCGCTCCTCCGATCGTGTCCTCCGAGCTCAGCAGGAGGCATATATTTCTGTACAGCTTAAACATACATATTTATTCTTTTTCCTGGAAAACTTGGATGTAGTAAAAGATTTCCCCAACCTCATTACCATAGAGTCCTTCCCCTTGTGACAAGTGTCTTCTGGTGGTCTCCAGGACCCTTGGTGATCATTTTCCTGCTGTCCACTGGTTCTGTTCACCTTGTCAGAAGTCACAAGTTGCTCATTCCTCAAGAATAACCTGGTTTGAACTGTTTTTAATATGTTTGGTTGCCCTTGCTTGTAGTTTTCAAAATTCTCAGAATTTTCAGTTCCTGTTATCTTGACTTGGTATTGTTTGTCTGCAGCTGCAGTTAGTTACATATAAGCTAAAACTAAGCATATGGCTAATGGTTCATAACACCCTGACCTTTCCTTTTGGTTCTTTCTGGTACAGACACAGCCCCTCTCTGTTCCCTGCCCCAATGAACGTCTGCACTAGGTCCAAGGCTTGGAGTAATTTACCTGAAGAGTGATACCATTTGGAAACCACTGTAAGTATATTTTATCTCTTATAAAAGACTTCTTGTTTCAAGGAAAAAAAGACAACTTTAAAAAACAAAAATGAACTGCAGCACCTGTGAGCATTACTCATGAGGGTAAGCTAAGTTTTGCTTTTGAAATTTACAAGGAAATATCTGGGCAAAAAATATGTCAATAAAAAGCTGTTAAATATTTAAGTCAGCCTCACAGCATAGTTCAGCAATGGCTGGTTTGATCTGCTTGTATCTTTTAGGTTGGCAGGTTCTCCCTGCTTACTGCTCTAGTTTGTGCTTTTCTAGTTGATTCATCCATGTTTGTCTTCAGAATGTTTATCTTCTTTTTTATTCTTATTCCTTTTTAATGAGACACTTTTCCTCTTGTTGGTGTTTCATGTAATACAGATTGGCTTTATTGCAGCTCCTTGAAGGAGCTGTTTAATTCCAGGCCTTGAGTCATTTGTGATTTAAGGCCATTACAGTTTGGTAGATTTGGCTGGATTACATAGGTAAAGTTCCTGAGAGAATTTTGACTTTGTGTTATGCTTTATTATTCTCTGAAATGATCAATTGTCTGCTATTTGCACTTTTTCCCTGTAGATCTCATAGTTTTGATTTCTTATGATCAGTTCTCAGTGCTTGCCAGTACTGTCACAATGTTGGTGTAGTCAAGATCCTCTGAGGGTGTAAGCTGGGCAAGTTTTGTAGTGGGACCTAACTTTCATGGGCTTGTGGTTTAGATGGAAAAAAATGAACAGATTTGGGGGCACATAAGCCCCACTTCAGGCTTGAAACAGGCAGCAAATTTAAATCTTAGTTTAACTTAATCTCTGAGTTTAATTTAATTGCGTTAAGCAGTCTCCTGTAAGGGATTTTGGAGTTTATTTTACTTTTCTATGTTGATTAAATTTCCCAGGCTTTTATTGCACTAGAACATTGGGCCTCTCTTGTCAGTTCTCTGTGCCTCCCATTCTTGCTCTGCAGTGTTCTGCTGGGATTTCTCTTTCATATTACATTTTATGGAGATGTTTTCAGGAGTTTGTGTTTTCCATTGTATGACACAAACTTGCAGTCAGAGATTTTAAACAAACTGCCAGTCATGTGGCTGTAACAGCATGAAGATCAATGTGGCTGCAAAATCATCAAAGAAGCTGTGTGAATATTCAGGAAGTGAGCCTGTGCAGGACTTCTAACTACTGAAGCAACACTTCTGACAGGAAAACTGGGATGGCTCAGGTGGTTTAAAGCAAGCTTGTTTTGGGAGGCTTCACTCTCAGCTCTGGTGTTCAGGGTACCCTGAATTTTGAGGTGAGGTCTCTGGGCAGATTTCACTGGTTTTCATTGTTCATTGGGGCTTTTTCTTTTATATATATATATGTATATATATATATAAAAATATTCAGTGATTATACTGTCTCTCTCTTTCACTTTGTCAGTTTTTATATATGTATTGTCAATGTCATGTCTGGAAGAGACACAACACTGGCAGTGATAAGCACTGATATCAGGAGCTGTGTTAGTCGCACACAGGCAGAGGAAGAATGTGCAGCAGAACACTCTGGAAAAATACCACTTACAATCAAACGTGAACAATTTCTACACTCTTATATTTTTAGGATCTGAAAAAACAAAGGTTGGTTTTGTTTTTAATTATGTACAGTCTCTGTGAATTACTAGGGTTACAGACGAACTGTACACCAGTGAGTTAAGTGCAGTGCTTGGGCACTACAGGCATCTCTGACCTGAGGGCATTTATTAGAAGGTGATGCCATATCTGTGAAGAGAAGAAATAATGTCTGGAACATGGGTGGGCAGAATCAGCCAGCAGCAGCACTTGTAACAACATCAGCAGCCCTGTGGCATGTTCCCTCCATGCTGTTTAATATGCAGTGAACAAAGGTCTGGTTGGTGACCCAGCCCTCCCTGTATTCAGAGGCTGAAAACTGCCTCATTATTGTTCATTATGTACTATTATTCTCATACAGTCACATTATCATAGCTTCCCCTGAGAGCCAGCATGCTACTGTGGGTTCTGCGCAGCTATGCTGGTTCCTATACCTGAGCTAATTTGTTCATTGCTAACCTGGTGTCTCCGTAGGACGGAGAGCTGTTACCTGTGTAAGGGAAGGTTCAAGCATCAGTTACAGCTGCTGTGTGAGGAATGCAACATATATTGCCTGTTTTTGACAGACATGTGGTTTGGCAGCCCCACTGTAAGAACATCAAGGGGAAATGCATTCCAAACCCAAGTAATGGTTGCAAGGGAGATACATGCAAAGAAATCGTGTGGAGATCAAGTGGAGAGTTGGGGGAGATAAGGCTGTATGCAAGAGTGGCAGCAAGAAGGGGGAAACGTAGCAAGGCATTCCAAAGCTCAGAGGTAGTAATTAGTTTCTAGTTAGCTTTGAGGTTAGGACATCCACCATTTTATCTGTTCTGCCTTCAAAGTAAACAGGAAGGAGCCAGTTCTGTTTTGCAGCCATTGCCCAGATCATGGCAGTCGCTGCAGTATTGCAGGTTGGCTACCATTTAAGACCTCGTTGTATGATAGTGTAGTGTTAAGGAACATAGAAATGAGGGAATGCCTCAATGCAATAAAATATTGACAGAAAACAAGAATAAAAAGATGCCAGTGATGGTACGTCTTTCCTTCCACATGAGCTGGAAAGTGCTGGTAGGCACAGTTCAGTTCAGGGATGACAGTGGATGCAGTTAGTGTGAGTATACATCTGAGAAAGAAGAGAATATGTTTTAAGTGGTGTAAATGAACATAATGAAAAATAAAACCCTGCAATAAACAGAAGGGAATCCTGGAAGTGAATACCAACAAAAGAGAAGTACCTGCACATTGGACTGAAAATGTAAAGAAAGAAGGTACAATTTTTAGAAATGGACTGGATAAATCAGCAGCATACATAAATTCTTCAGTGTCCCTCAAGACTCAGATTAGCTTAGAAAAGTCCCAACTTCTGGGAGTCTGTGCATCACGCCTGTGTACAGAAGTGCCATCTCTACTATATTGGCCTTCTGCTGTCCTTCTTGAGAAGCAAAGATGATGATGGCCCTCTGATAATTTTAAGGATGCAGTTTTTGAAAGGATCTGTAATGCACCAGAGATGTGTGTGGAGAAAGAGATTAGAGGTAACTGGGGATCGGAATGGAGCCTCTTGCTCCAGGGGCAAATGCCTAAGTCTTTTGCAAAGAAGTTGCAACTTCTATTGCCCTTACTAACAAGTAAATAGCAGACTACTTCTTTCCAGGATTAGTCCGTAGAGAACATAATGACGTGAACTAAAGTAGCAAGGTAGACAGACCCTTACTACTGGAATAATCACACAGGACTGCCAATCACTGAAGTCCCGGGATGGTACATAAACAGGTATAATTTGGGAAGGTTCCACAAAAAAATATTTATTAGCTGTTTCATTCTCCCTGTGCTTTCAGGCTCTTTGATACAGCTATGACAGGTCATACTTTTCCACAGTTAGCATGCCATTTTACCTTCTGTAACATGGAGATATACTGGAGAGCTTGCTGATGGAAGTCTTCATAGAAGAAGTGTGCAATCAGAAAAAAATTAGGTTGGAAGGGTCCTCTGGAGATCTCTGGTCCAATTCCCTACTCTGAGCAGGGCTGACTTCCAAGTTGGATTAGGTTACTTAGGGCCTTGTTCAATTAAGTTTTGAAAATCTCCAAGGATGGAGATGTCACAACCTGATCAGCATTTAACAGCTCTGCCTGTGAAGACTTTAGCAATAAGATAGCACTAGAAGTAGACTATGTAAGTGAATGTAGAATATTTAATTAGAATATGTAGGTGAAGATCATAGCAATAGGAACTTTCTACATGGGCCATAAGTTAGAATAAAAGGGTAGCAATATACTTACAGCAACAGCAGGATTTTTCTGGCTTTGCCCATTGTCCTTTGCTGGCAGCAGCACTCGGGTATTGCAGACTGGAGAAGAACCTTGTTTGTGTTTCTTTGTAGATAGCTTTGATCACGGTGTCCCCAGGATTTTTCTTTTCTGAAAAGCTTTCTTCAGATCTTTAGCTGACTTGGCTGTTTCCCTTACTCAGCCTTCCTCATGTGGAAGCCTGCATTCTTCTAAGGTGGTACTGAAATGTAGGGCATGTGTGAACAGTGTAAGAGAAATGAACTGCTATGGAGAGGTATCGCCTTTAGTGCCAGTCAACACCATTGCTTCTCTTCCCATCCTGTTGAGCACGAGTCACCAAACTGCAGGGTTGTGATGAAGAAAAGTGGTGACACAGGAGCATCTTGATAACATTATGCCAGTCTTAAAAGCAAAGTATAAAACAAACAGGTTTGGGAAGGAAGAAGCAGGGAGTGCTGTGCACAGCCTCACTGGTGTCACTACCTGTTGCTGAAGTATTTTTTAACCTGTCCCTCTAATGAGTTTCAAAGGCCTGGAAGGCCCATGCAGATCAGCCACATGATGAAGCATCTGTCAGTGCTTGGCCTAACTTCCTCAAGCTGAGCTCCTACCCTGCAAATAACAACAGCATCCTGCCCAGAGGTGGTGACTGTGTGTGGATAGAGCTGGAGTCAGAGGCTGTATTCTGAGTGTGTAACTTGGGTTAACCCTGAGCTGAAAACAGACCTTCAGTACAGCAATTCCGCTTCCAGGCTTCTGTGCATCCAGTGTCTAATCCTACATACATCCTTGGCTGCTTGGACGAAAAGCAATGCTATCTGAAAGTTTCTTTGGCAGCAATGCCATGAAATAACAACTGTTTTAGACACGTATTCCCTGCAGCCCCTGGTGTGTGCTGGCTGCACGTGGGAAAGTTATGGGATCTGCAAACAAGGTGTGCGAAGGTGTGTTGGAGTTCATACTCAACTCTGCATTGATCAAGGATCAGCGCAGACTGTTACGGACAAAACACGCAGTCCATGCCCTTTAAAATGTATGTGTCCATGTAGTTCTGTGTCTTATGCATCCTTAACCGCGTAGCGCAAGATGGATCCCAGTGACAGAAGGAGCCCATGCTTGGAGTGACAAGATGCGTGGTTTACTATCCAGGAAAAAAAATGTGTTTTTAAATGGTTTGCTTTTCCTTCCATTTAAAATGGAGCAAATCAGTTCATCCCTTTCCTCTACCTCTACAACTTTAAGTAAGGTCCATTTAATCATCTGCTGTCTATTTGGATCAGATTAGATAGCTTGGTATATTTTGAGTATATACACGGAGGATGGAGCAGCAGTACCATCTGCCTGTCCTGTGGCATGGGAGTGTTGAGCCCATGTAATCCAAGACACACTGATGCGTATGCTGCTGCCAGCAGCTGCAGGGTTGTGAGCATGACTCTCTGATGGCTGTGTTCACCTGCAGAGCTCAGCACCCTGTCAAGAGGTGGAGAAGAAGATTTGCTTTATTTATTTTTTGGCCCGTTTAATTTAATTTTCTGTTATAATTACAGTTTTTCCTCCTTTCTCTCGCGGAGCTTTCAGGCTCCTGTCGAGAAAGCATCTCGCTGGGGCGCGGCGTGGGGGCGCCAGGCCGGACCAGGCCAGGCCCCGGCCGGCTGCTGCCCCCCGACGGCGGCCGCCGGGAAATGGCGTCGGGTCCCGGCCCTGCCGCCCTTATGTAATGCCTTTATGTAACTGGCCGGGGCTCTGCTTCTCCTTGTCCGTCCCCGCCGCGCTCCGCGGGAGTAGGGCTTTCCTTGCTGTAAGATCGAGTTGTTTAACAGCTCATGTTTTTAACATGTCATCTGCATGCCGGCCTAGGGGGGACAAGGGAGAAGGGGTTCCCGCCTCAGCCCTTCACGAGAGTCTGTCCCTGTCAAGAGAGGCTTTGCCTGCAGATGGGGAGCCAGGAAGGGCTGGTTGGGCACAGAGCAGGGCTGCTGCCTCTGGTCCAATGGCACCTCCATGCTCCAGGATGCTACCCCAAAACCATGCTCTCAGATGGTGTGAAGTGCCACCCTGAGAAGGGCCTGCTCCCAGGGTGACCCGCTACTGCTTGTGCCTCAGGTGCCAGCAGGAGATAATGGCGTTTTATTTCACAGAGTCATAGCATTATAGAATCAACCAGGTTGGAATAGACCTTTAACATCATGAAGTCCTTTACCTCAGGACTGCCAAGCCCACCACTAGGCCATGTCTCTAAGGGCTTTTGTATACAGGTTTTAAACACTTCCAGGGATGATGACTCCACCACTTCCCTGGACAGCCTGTTCCAATGCCTGACTATCCTTTTGGTGAAGAAATTTTTCCTAATCTCCAACCTAAACCTCCCCTAGCAGAGCCTGAGGCCATTTCCTCTTATCCTATTTGGATGTTTACCCAGGTGCCATGGGCTTGTGCTGGGTCAGTACAGTGGTTTTCCCAGCTGGAACACGAGGCCTGAGCTGGTTGGGAAGCTGCCTGCCTTGGAGAGCAGAAGAGGAAGTGCCTTCACCTGTAAAACTGAGGGGAAGCAGTGAGATGTGGGTGCTTCTCTCCCCTATAGAGTGCTCACCGCTTCCCTTTCTGCCTCAGTTTCACCACTTGAGAAACAAAGGTGGGGACTAACTCCATGCCTAATGTTCCTCTGAGGCTTAATTCCTTGTGTTTACAAGATGCTTGGAGGTTCTGGATGGAGTGAGGCATTGAGAGCTCACATACACTGTGTTCATAGCATGTTGTTTCAGGCTCCAAATCTTAATGCTTTACTTTGATGACCTCTGCATCTCAGAATTACTTCAGTGGTTTTCACTACAAAATGAGTCTCTGCACTGATTTGTTTTGAACTGGAAACTTGCATATTTGTTTGCTTTTCAGACATTTCTGTTACATTTCTGTATAACTCTTTCTATTCAGAATGCTGCAGCCTTACTTAATATTTGTCAAATGGAGCTCCGACTTGTCTAAACCACTGGGACGAGTTTCATTTTATATGTCATCAGTAGAGGCAGAATGAGGAGCTTCGTGCTTGGCCTATTTGCTGTAACACAGTCTCAGGGCCATTGCATCAGAGTCAAAACAAGGAGCAGCTTGTTTCCAAACAAGAAGCATGGAGGAAAGTCTTCTCTGCCTCCTTCCCTGTAAGGAAAAAGAGAGGAGAGAGGGAGGTAGCAGGGGGGAAAGAAAGTTATCTTTAACAGATTCTAAAAATGCCTTTTCTCAAATATGCAGTCAGTGCCTTCAAAGGTCTCTTTGTTTATTTTCAGGAAGAAACCCAAGACAGCTGAAAACCAGAAGGCGTCTGAGGAGAATGAGATTACTCAGACGGGTGCATGCAGCGCCAAGCCGGGCCTTCCCTGCCTGAACCTTGAAGCTGTTCTGTCTCTGAGCCCGGCCCTCATCACTCACCACATTCACCAACAAACCTGCACGCACACACAGGGTCATCTGATTGTGAGTACACCAAAGTGCTGCTGGGTTGCACTGGGGTTCGTGAAAGCACGCTGCTTACTGCGGAACAGGTTTTCCAGTTGGATGCTCTTTCCGTAATGGCATGAGCAGGACTTCCGCAGGGCTTACCTTTTCCCTTCTTTGGGAATTACCACTGAAACATAGCAATTTGGGTTAAGGTTGTGATAATGCAATCAGCCAGAGGAAGCTGACAGCTTGTTGTTGGGTCAGGTTGCTGCTTCTTACAAATTAAAAAGGGAAGACCCCTCAAACACGTCTCTTTCCATCTAGACCTATAGATACTCCTTTCCAGGTCATGGTTCTCGTTATGCAAGCATATCTGCTGACTGGGGATTTTCAGCCAGGGCTGTAGTGCAGTGGGAAAAAACAAGTGTCTGCCTCTGATACCCAGGATTGTAAAGGATTTCCATGAAGAAGGGGGAGAGTGTTTTGTGGAGAGGACCTGTCTGTGGGAGTCTGGAAAATCTCTGTAGACCTATGTGGTTGTACCAGTTTAAGGCCCTTGTTTTGAGTGCGTTCACTTTCAGATTACTCAGCATGGGTTAATTGGCCTTTTAAAAATGTTTTTTCCATTTGGCAAAACATACAAAAATAAGGGAGGGAATGATTAAAATGGGATTTTGGAAAGTCAGAACTTACTCTGTCAGCTTTTCAAAACACTTATTTCACAGTGGTCCCTGCCTGGAAGTCTGTTGGGCAGGAATGTGCAGCGTGATGTGATCCTCAGCACTCACTAGTTGTAGACTAGATGGTTTTACCTCTTCAGCAGTGGTTTTAGGATGTTGTAAAATTTACGAGGGGGAAGAAAGGAGAAAGAAAGATGATGACACCAGGTTTCAAGAGCTCAGAAGCCAACGAGACTTTGCAAAGACCTATAAAAAAAATCAGGGCATGACAATAAAAAATCAGATTAAAAAGGATGTATATCCTTTTCTTTTTTAATTTAAAAATTCTGCCTCAGGGCCAAGCTTGGAAGCAGTCGGGTTATAGGGATCATCACTATCAAAATCACTTTAGCTGCAATTCATTCCTGTTGGCTTCTGACTTTATTCATTATGAGCTTCTTCTAGAGATCTTGATTTTAATAGAGCTGGTAAACATTGGGGAGATCTTGATTTTAATAGAGCTGGTAAACATTGGGGAGACTTTCCTAAATCTCACCTGGTGATCTGGGGAGAAGAAAGAGATGTGAAACAATTGAGCAGCAGGCAGCATGCAATTTAGTATATACAAGAATTCTCTTCAAATTGGAGATGTCAGGCTCTTTGTTAAAACCATGGTACAGTTTTGTCTTGTAATGTTTTCTGAAAACAAAAAGCTTGTGAAAAGATGCAAAAAATGAGCAGAACAACAAGAAAAAATAATCCTTAATTTCAAACAAAGAATCTCTTTATCCCATTCACAAAGATGAAAGAGTTCATTAGTAAATGGGATTTGAAACCTCACACTGATGTTTTTTGACAGTACAAATGGAAACCCATGAAAGCAACCTTAGGACAGAGGCCAGCAGGGATTGTAGGGAACTTGGAGAATGAACTCCTGCATTTGCTTTTTGAGGTGGCCAAGTTCAAGGGTGAGGAATATTGGCAGAGGGCAGTAGGGGGGAAGTGGAGCCTCCAGCTCTTTATGCTCTACCTGTTCTGTGGAACAACAGTCTTTTGGACCCTGAAGTTTTTGTATTACCAAATCATCTTTCATTCCTACTAAATTCACAGTACCAACATGAATAAACTGCAAACCCAGGTTAGATGCTCCTTTCACAGTGAAATTAGTGGGGTGTTTTTCAGAAAAGAAAGTTTAGTAATAATTTCAGCGTTAATATTGTCCTATCTGACATGCCCTATAGGGATGCTGGGCATGGACTGTTCATTAGGGGCTGTAGTGACAGGACAAGGGGTAATGGGTTCAAACTAAAATGGGAAGTTTAGATTGGATATAAGGAAGAAGTTCTTTACTGTAAGGGTGGTGAGGCACTGGAGTGGATTGCCCAGGGAAATTGTGAATGCTCCATCCCTGACGGTGTTCAAGGCCAGGTTGGACAGAGCCTTGGATGACATGGCTTAGTGGGAGGTGTCCCTGCCCATGGCATGGGGGTTGGAACTGGATGATCTTAAGGTCCTTTCCAACCCTAACTATTCTATGATTCTGTCTCAGGAACTGTTGAAATTTAGTTCCCAAAATACAGCTAGAGTCCTGCCAAAATTTAAGAAATGATAAGACCTTTTCTTTTCTCAAGATCGACTCTTGTGGTGTTGATCTCTGTTAGTTGATTCCATGTGCTTTGAAACTGATGAAAAAACTCCCATTATTTATGATGGGTCATAACCTTTATCAAGCTGTATTAGTTCGGGGCAGTATGCATGTAATTAGTGTTTGTAATGCCCTTGCGAAATAGCAGTGCCAGTTTCTTACATGAACTAAAAATTGATTCATGATGAATATTTACTGCATATTTACTGTAGCTATCTCCTGTGTTATGTGGGTTTTGTTTAATATTACCTCAGTCATTACTGCTGGAATACCTTCACTGACCCAAAAGATTAGTATTTGTGACTCCCAGCATCTGAAAATGGGCTTCCCCATCATTACAAACTCCTTCTCCTTACCTGTTGCCTTCTCTGCCTTTTAGACTCACTTTTTCCTCTCACCTTAGAATTCCTCTGTTTGTCTTTCTCCTCCCCTCCTGTCAGTGCTACATTGCCACATCTTTTTTCCTCTCAACTTTTGGACCTGTGATGATTCTTTACTTTTTTTGGTCCTTCTCTTTACCTTCTAGACACTACAACATTGCTTCTCCTCCCTTGCCCAGACCACCATACTGCCTCAACTCCTCCACAACTGGGCAGGTTATATTTCATTTACAAGAGGACATTCTTCATTCTGGTGGGAAGTTTTCTAGTGGATAGTGAATAATTTAAAAATACTTAAAAACTAGGATTAAACAGGAAGTTTCAAGCAAAGAGTTTTCATGGAAAATGTTAGGAACACCCAGAAAGAGTCAGCATGGTAGGCTGTATCAATTCTTGGAAAAATGCACTGATGTACAGATGGTTCCATAAGCCCTCATTCATGTATCTAGAAAAAAGACTTAGATTTTACAGCCCACCTATTCAAATCAGTTTGAAATCTTTACTGACCATTTTGCATGCACAGTCACTAGTGCTTGGCAGAAAACAGTACCACATATTTATTATAAGAAATATTCAGAAGCCAGGCTACTTTAAAAACTCAGGGTGCTTTTGGAATGATTCAGATCAAAATTCTTTTTCCAAGCATAGAAGTAAAAACTCTGTGATAGCCATCTGCTCCTCAGCTGTAAAAGGCAGAGGTGAAGAAAGCTGAAGCAACAGTCTAAATGCCAGTCTTGCTGAAACAAGTACTTAGCAAAAAAATCTGGGTAAAGTCATATGTGACACACAATTTAGACCTTAATTCTATAATGTAGTACATTCTGCATGCTGGCTTTGGTGCCACTTATTGCCAATGAAATTGCATTACTTCTGACCTTTGTAGGACTGGGCCCTAGATTTCTGGATTTGAACATTATGATGTATTTCCTTGGGTGACATGATCTAGTGTGAGGTGTCCCTGCCGGTGGCAGGGGGAGTTGAAACTAGGTGATCTTAAGGTCCTTTCCAACCCTAACCATTCTATGATTCTATGATCTTACGATTTCTAGTGCAGATGAATCCTTGAGGCAAAATCCAGAACCTAGGGTGCATTGTGTCCAGTTCCCATCCCTTTCAGTGATGGGAAATGGTAGCTCATGCAATGCAATTGGAGAAACAAGTTAGAGGAAGAAGTCTTCTTGAGGTAACTGTTTTCATGTAGGGCTTGGC
The DNA here is from genome assembly GCA_009867235.2 of Psittacus erithacus. Taxonomy (NCBI): domain Eukaryota; kingdom Metazoa; phylum Chordata; class Aves; order Psittaciformes; family Psittacidae; genus Psittacus; species Psittacus erithacus. The sequence continues at coordinate 18,503 of WYDI02009519.1, read as the reverse complement.
AGACAAAGAGCACCACTTTGAATTAATTTGGAATTAAGCCATAGAGTGAGCTGAGAGCTCCAAATGAGTTATACCTCTAGCTACTCAGCTGTCCTAAACAGATGTAGCTGCTTACCCAGAAGAAAGGTGTTTGTCGAAAAAGCTTCAAGGACAAGCTTGGAGGCACAAGTTCTGGAAATGTTACAGTGAAGCAAAAGAAAGTATATGAGATTGGTGCTGTTTGCAGTTTTCCACATACTTTCTTGCTTATGGTAGAGAATGTATACAGTTGGTAGGGTCCTACTTTGAAGGCTGAACTGCCTTAGGTAAAGCTTCTAAAGATTTTGCTGAGATGGAAGGGAAGGAAGTCATCAGGACTTGGCTTTATTTAGACTGAGTTGGTCTGTATAGGCCACGCAATTCAGGAGCCCTTCGTAAAGCATCTGTAACTATATATGTTTTGCAAGTGCCAAGAGATAAGATCATTTTGGCAGAAACTTTCACCAGTTCTCAGAGATACAGTCAGACAAAAACTTAATTCAGGCTCTGATGTATGCATCTTAACAGATGTGTCCAAACTCAAAGGAATCCCATGGGAACAGTACAACTGAATTTCTTTGTCTCTATTGATAGTTGAAAGAGTTATTCTTAGACACTGGATGGTCCATCTGTGAAGGAGTTTGTTCCAGACAAGGGAAAAGCAACATCTTTGTGGAGAGTTTCCATGGGACTGAGAGGCAGGTTGGACAATCATTGTGAAAACTGCTGAAGCAATTTCAATGATTTTAGAGAACACAGTTCTTGCAAAGACCTGAGGTTCTGGTAGGGAATAAAAGCTGAGAAGGAAAGTGAGGCATGGATGATTTCTGAAAAATCCATGAAATAATCATTGGCAAGATGTTGAGATGGGGTAGGACTTTGTAAAGTTATAGTAAGAGACCAGGGTGTTTTAATGTATGAATTAGAATGCACTTTATAAGCACCGTCGGTGATGGGCCACATCTGAAGCCTTTGTCCATACATGCTCAAGTGACAAGGCTGACTTGGGCCAATTCCAGCATTTTTTAGCTTTAACAGAATGGAACTTTGAGGCAGTCTGTTTTCTTTTTCTCCTCCTACATTCTGATTTTTGTAGCTCACTTGCCTTCCAGCATAATGGGGAAAGGCAGAGAGGGAACCTCACAAGATTCCTGAACCCCACAGAGCATTGAAAGTGGATGTAGAAACTCCAGGTTTTCATTTTCTTGAGCAGATAGAGGAAACTGCCATTCACTTCCCATGAATTAACAAGTTTGATTTACCTGGAGGTGCAAATAGAGGCTAGATGGGTCTGAAGGTGTTTTGGCCTCATCTTTTTGTTGTAGGTTTCATGTGTTTCTCTTAGAGGTTCTGTGTCAGGAAGAGAACATGCACTTATCATTTTCCCTCTGCTTTTGGACATTTGTGTATGTGATTCCCTAGGAAGTACTCTGGAGCTTTCAAATGATCTCCACTCCCAGAGGGGATGGGGGTAGGGGAGGATGTTGCTTCTTCCAGACCCCTCATTTTCAGAGGCAGGCAGTATGTCAATAATAATTTAATCTGTATTTTTGCTGATCTATGTATGGCATGTGTTAGCTAATGCTGAATATTTTTAGGTTGTTTTTGGTGACCTAAGAAATGGTGTATGTTTAGATATCTATTTTAGATGATATAATAATAATGATACAGGCCTTTTCTGTAGCAAACTAAACTGAAAATGAGGACATCCATAGTTCTCAAATACCGATGTCGCAACACTTAGTTATACTTTCATCTTGCAGAACATTTGAAATCTTGTTTAGTTAGTGTTTCTTTAACAGTTATAAGTGGTTTCTATGTCCTGTAGGTTTATATTTCTGTTTGTAACATTATCAAAGAAATATCAGCCAGGAATCACTTGTGTTTTCATAGAAGCAGATAAATGTTTCTTGATTTGTGTAGAAACAGGAATAAGTACAAGTACAGGTAGGTAAAACTGTTAAGCTGAGCTCGCCCTGCCTCTGTTGAAAAAGCCATCACAATACACTAAAGAATTGGTGGAGTAAAATGTTTACTACTGATAGGAACTGGTCTCCATATTCCTAATCAGTACACTAAGTGAGTTTTGTCAGGTGGTCTCTCGGGCTTTTCTTCTCATGAGAAATGACGAATAGCATATGGTACTTCAGTTATGAAGTCAGTGACTATGTTTTCAGAAGCAATTGTGTGACTTTGGAGCTTAAGTTTCACTGATGCATAAATCAGTTACATTTATAATGTGTAGATGCTTTTGAAAATTTATCTAATTATCATTAATGTTGATTCTCTTATTTGATGGCCTTGCAATACTGGCTTGATGCTAGGTTGTCAATTCTTGTGGTATTCAGTGCTTTTCTTACTGCTCCCTATTTAGAGAGTAATAACATGCATAATTTCAGCTTCAGTTTAAAACAGCCATGCAAATTTCTAGCTTTTATGATTTCAGGGGAGAACTTGGGTAGGTCCCCAGTGTATCTATTCTTTCTCAGTACCAGGGGAAAGGATAAAAAGGTCTTGCTGCTCTTTAAAATTCCATGCTTCCATTCTGAGGATTTTGAGGTGGCTGAGCTGATAATGCTCTGATATTTCTGTTTGTAAGTCATGCTGCAGCCACTGGAGACATACTGTAACTGTCCAGTAAGGTATCTGCAGTTTGTTTCTGAGTTTACCTGTTCCCAGCTTCAGAGTCTTTCCCCCTGTAGATTTTTATTACCATTCTTCAAATTGTGAGTCTTTTAGTCAATCCTTCCTTTCTATATTGCGTGAGTGTTTCAACTGGCTCACTCATGAAATGAGTGACTGATGAATACTATATACTGTCTATCACTGTTCAACATATTAAGACGTTCTAGTACTCTTCTGTTGTTTGGGATTTGTTTGTCTGGTTTTGTATGTGGTGTTTTGGGGTTTTTTTAATAGCAGTCTCCAGAACAGTGCTTTCCTTTTCTCCCACCTGAAGTAACTTAACTTTCTTCTATCATCCTCCATTCTGAAAATTAAAGCAATAATGTCTGTTCCACTGCAGAATTTGTGTAACCTCATTGACTACCTTTACCTTTCACAGATCAGTAGCCTGTGTAACCACTGAATCTACTCCTTCGCTACTTAATCTGTCAATCCAGATAAACTATAGCATTCTTAGGTACCGGTCATTGCCCTGTAAGCTTTCTCTGTTGTGCTTAAATAATGTTTTATTGCAGTCTTTATTGTCTTATTATTTGTCTTTATGCCTTTAGTGTTTTTTTTTTCTTTGAATTTCCCCTTCATCCTACCGAATCTTTGTTTTACATCTAGCCTGCTACAGTTTATGCTTGGTTGTATTAGTGTCACTTAGGTATGATTTCCGTCTTTAGAAAGATATATTTTCAGCTTTAATGAACTCTTATACCTTGTATTTAACCATTGCAGCACTTTCTATTTCCTTATTTTTTTGTTTGTTCTTGTCTTGGATATACATAGGGACTTTGTGTATTAGGGCCACCTCCCTGCTGATCTTATGGATTTCAATTCTTTATCTTTCCCTTTTAGACCCTTTCTGACTAACTTCCTTTTCTTTTTTTTTTTTTGTCCTCCTAATAGTTGCTCCTCCTGAAGTTGCACATATGTATGAAAACTGCCATTTTATATGATCTGCTTGAAGAATGTCAAACATAATCATGCCAATCATTGTTATTACATATCTTAACCATGCATGCTACTGCTGTCATCTCCTCTGTCCTAACTGGGTGAGAAGACTAAACAAAATTTACCGTTTCCCTAATATGGTCTGCAGAGGGACACTTCATGGAGCAGAGTCAGGCATAAAAGATTTTCCAGTGCTTGACAGGTGACTCACACTTGAAGGAAATTAAACAGCTGCACCTACATCTCCTTTTGTTGTACTTGTGTGGTGTTAAAACCCTGTATAACCCAGTGGTTAGTCCTTCGCGTGTTACAGCAAGACGCCTTCCATGCTTTGAGAAACACTGACTGGTGCATTAGTTGCCTGGTTCGTTGCAACTACACAACTCCAGAGTTACAGCTGTAAAAATAGACTTGTTCACCTTCTATTCCTTTTCACCACTGTGATCTGTCTAACATTGGAGCTTTATGCTCTTTTCATCTAGGCTTTCATAGTCACTTTCTCCTCTTTTCTGTCATTTACCTGTGGTAGAGTGGCCATGTAATGTTTATGCTGTGATCCAACTCAGTAACTTCAGGGCAAGAGAAGTATTAAAATGAGGAAAAACCAAAGCAATTGTTGAATTGTTCTTGGCTGAACAAAGAGGGTTTTTTCATTCGAAATATTTTTGAAGTGAAGCCTTAACATGGTACTGGAACAGAAATTGAAAGGTAAAACCGAGGTACTGTTTAATACCACCAACTAATATTTATAAAGTGTGCTAGGGGATGTTGTGGGAGGGGAAATAATTATATTTCCACGAGAAATGTGGTGTTTGATCTACTCCATAGGTGAAAGTCAGTTGTACGCCATCAGAGTACTGCTGAACTCCTTCATCTCCATCAGGGTATTTGCCTCACAGCCTGGTGCGCGGAGGACCGCAGCAACATGTCCTGGCTGACACTGTGCGTTTGGGTTCCCAAGGACACCAATTATTATTGTTTCTAGAGGGAATGCCATTGTACCATCTTTTCATTTATGTTTTCTGTGACTGTTTTCATTGTCCATGGAGTCATTTACAAGGCTAAAATAACATGAGATCTAGTCTTACGCAACTATCACTCAGGAACCAGAATGTAAAGAGAATGCAAGATCTCTAGTTACTCTGTCAGCACAAATAGCTCCTTGAGGAATTAGCTGTGCCCAGGAAAAAAGGATAAACAAATCCTAGAACTCATTCCAGCTTTGTTGTGTTAAACGCTGGAAGGATCTCTGCCTGGCTGGGATGCGCAATATATACTCTGTCTCAATGTGTGACATGTGGTGAAATGCTTCTTCTTGAAAGCCCACAAGAGAGAAGTAGTATAAATTAAGAGTAATCTCACAGCAGCTATTTTTGAGTTCTTAACCAGTGAAAATGTAAGTGTAGCAATATTGTGCATCTATTAAAAATCTTGAAAGGCTCTTTATAACTAGATGATAGGAGTGATAACGTGTAATTTATTGATGTTACACAGATAGAGGAGAAACCACAAAGTAGCAATTTTTGTGTGAAAAGGGGTATGATAGAGGAAATAAAAACAGAGCAAGGGACTTAACTCCGCAGCTTCATGCCTGTGTGGGCAACCATGTCAACTTGAACAAAAACACCTTGTGCTTTCAATCCCATACCACGTTTCAAAACAGGTCATATTCTCTTTATTCTAAAGTAAAATGCCCAGATACACTCTCTAATGCTTTTGGCCAAGTCAGAGGTAGAATGTGCCTGAAGGCAGACCTGAGAAATATCTCTCCTGCACTGTATTAGTATCACCTGTTGATGTCTGTATGCTTGTGTATACATCTGATCCCAGGGCCTTTTCTCAAGGAAAAAGCCTTGGAATTGGAACTGACAATGTACATTTAATGCTGAAGATCCATCTGATGATGTCAAGCTACACATGAATGTTATGTTCCTGTTTATAGCCTTAATTTATTAGTTTAAAGCATTCTGCCATACATTTCTCTTCCTATCAGAACTAAGTAGGTGATTTTGGAAATAAGTCTGCTCCCAGGGATTGTAGAGGTCTCACTAAGGACGGAAATTTTCCCTGTGGCCTTCAGCGTCATTGACGTGAGCATGTGCTGTTTCCCACTGATATTTAAATTTGAGTTACAAATCCCATAAACTCAAAATAAAGAAGCCACAGTCCAAACCAGTATGAATACCTTTCTCAGGATATTTCTAACTTGAAATACTCATCAAAGCACCCAGTTGTACTAGTTAACAATTACCCTTTCACTAATATATAATGAAGATGAATGGAAAAAATAACTAAATAAAATCTAGCATTTTCATGTGATAGCTTTCTTCTTCACAGCCACTGGAAGAGATAAAAGAATCCTTTTCTCAGCCCTGAGGACTGGCATTTACAGGGTTTTGTCCATTCCTTGTTTCTCCCATCATCCAGTAGTTCTGGATGACCATAACAAAGTCTTCTACGTTGAAGGCCTTTCTCTGGAAACATGGAGGGTGAAAGCAGTGGTCTTCCGCAGGCAGTAGCTCTCCCACAAACTTCAACTGTTTCTGATGCGCCCTTTTCCTAACAGACTGCTGCAAACACTCCCTGTAGAGGATTCTAGCTTGAATAGAAACCTTCTAAACAGGTAATTACTTTAAGAGGTTTTAATCTATATTTTCCTTTTAACCAAAGCCCACAGGCTTTCAGGCTTACTGTATTTAACCACACTCAAACTGATAAGCTTTTCCTCCTTGTCTTTCTGCCGGGGAAGTATGTAACAATGCAGGGCAAATGTGAAAGAGTTCATGGAATAGCAATTGTCTCTTTTGAAGACATGTTTTAATATATTTGCGCCTATTATCCTTCTAATTCATTCCCCTTCCAGCCTCTGCTCCCACCTCCAGCCCTAGCCCCTTCTCCCTAAACAACACTTCTGAGAGAGGATGGAAGTTTGTACAGCCCACCACGGAGAGATAACCAAATGCAATCCCTGTTCACTTTTGGATATTCAGTCTGAAATGTGTTACTAGTTTTAAAACAAAAGCCCTTCAAGCAGGTGAAGGTATTCTTAAAGACTACGGCAAGCTTTTGATCAGGACCATAGAATAACAAGATAAATTACCTTATTTTTCCTATATTTTCCAAAATGTTCTTTTTTTCTCCAAGAAGCATCCCCCTATTCTATGAGTTGAGAGTGTTCACACTGTAACTTCACCAGCATCACCGGCCCATCTCACCTCTTCCCTGTCCAGTGGCTCTCCTGTTGCAGATCTGCCAAGTGCAATATGCCCGCTGAGTAACAGTGCCTGGCATTGTGAAGGAGAACCAGCAATAGGTGCACCTAGATTTTTAAGGACCCAAACTGCCTTAATCTTACAGCCAGTTAAAACAGTTGGGTCATGCTGGGGCTTGGCAGGATTGTGTATGAGCTCCCTGGGAACAAGTGAGCACGGCTGAAACAGTTTGAAATTGTTCTCTGCTGAAGGAGGGAATTAGCCCAGCCTCGTTTCTTTTCCTAGGAAATAGTGCCATCATGTGGCTACATTGTTTTCTCTGTTTCAAATTATAAAAGGGCAGTTGTGCAAAGTTTTTTTCCTTACATTAAAATGCTATCTGGTGAGCCTGTCTTTTGCCAATGTAAATAGGTTAAAGCTGGCCAGGGCACAGGAATTAACACCCTTGTAAGGATATGACAAGCCTGTTGATATCCCTCTTAATGCAGGTGTGACAACAGCTTTGGGTGTTCTTCTGCTAATGTAGTATATGTTGCTTAAAGATGTAGATACCTATGGAAGAAGCATCCCCCCATCAGTGTAGTAGTCCATGTTTATACCAGGGGGATCTGATGGCATGACTGTAACAGCAGACGGTCTGCAGACAAGGGCTGAGAGAAACAGTGTGTGTCTATGTGTGTCAGTGTTTACACTAGAGGTACATTGGACTGCATGTGCCTCGTCATAAAACTGGCTTTTGAGTATACCTTCTTTACTCTAAGGTATTTTTTGAGTTCCTAAAATAGCAAGAATACAAACTGGAGTGAAAGTGGGAAAAGTAAATGCCTTGGCTAAAAATGGAGTATGTCTTTAACTTAAAAATAGCTGAATGTGCTGTAACACTTTGAAGCCCATGGTCACCGGTCTGCTATGAACTGGAATTACTTTATACTCGGTGTTTCACAGTTGTAAGTAGGATGTTCACCATAAAGGGGTATAAAGGAACAAGTCACTAGAGTAGTTTGAGAGAAAAGCTTCATTTTTGTAAGCCTGGAGAACAAAATTTCAAAATACCTGTGGAGTTAATTCTTGATCTTTCTGTAGCAATACAGAACAATTTGTGAAGATTAAGGTGTGCAGTCTTGCTGCTGAATTGGGTGCATGATGCTCTCCTTGTTCTACAAATGCGGCAAACTGAGGCACAGACATTGCCGCTTGCAGATTGTAGAGCAAACAGAATTAGTGCTGATGGACACCTCTCGCATTCTTTCAGGTGAAACAGAGGAAGGTGTTTCACTGCCTGCTCCCCAAGTGTGTAGGTGTAAGAGGCTTTTATGCTTGATGTTGGGAATTCATGCCCACTGGATATAGAAGCAATTTTATGTACAGACACCTTTGGCTTAGTCTTCAGCTTTATATAAAATAGATATGTCATAGGTAGATGCTAAAAAGCACAGAGAAAGCCTGTCTCCTGAACAAAGTTTAAGCAAACTCTTTCTTCACAGCCATCTACTCAATATGTTTGTTCCTTGGAGAGTAAGGTTGTGTTTGTGTGTGCATGCATTTCTGTCTTTCAAATGAATGTAGTTATTAGACTATGAAATGTAGAGAAGTTTGACAGCTTTCAGAACGCAACTTCCATAGAGTATATTACTGACACATTAATAGACGTTGTGCTGGTAAAAATACAGTACTTCCTGTTAAATGTAGACTGCTACATATTTTGATTCTAACAACAATCTGGTAGGGTTAGGGCAGTTTGTGTAGTGTCATCTGGTGTTTGTTTTGGATAGATATTATAGAAGAAGATACTGCTTTTCAAGATGTTCAAGCAGATGATTGGGTGAAAACTCCAGCAAACCTTTAAAGTAACAGAAAGCAAGGGCTGCTCCTGGTCAGATCTCCTGCTGAGGATACAAATGTTCTTCTGTGTTCCTGAAACTCCATGCAAACATTTCCTTTTGCAGGCCTCTGCTCAGAATGTAGGCCAAATATACAGGAGAATCAATATGAGCAGGATTTGCTATATCAGCCTTTCTAGCATCATAGAGATACACTGAGAAGTCAGCCTCTACCAGGGTTTCAGGATTTTAATTCAAGTCAGTTCCTTCAGTGGAAAAATGTTGCTCCACTAAATTTGGTCTCAGAGAGTTGGAACCTGATGCAGGACTAATTTTTTGTGTCAAAACAGTAGAAAAGAATTTTTTGCTCTGTTAATCCAATTTTATTTTAGAGTAACTAACTTGAGAACAACAGGAAATAAAACTTCAGCACTTGGGAAAAATCAGGTCATCAGAGCTCAAGAAAGCATCTCCTGTGGTTATGGTATTACGTTTGGAACAGGAGACACTAATGTGTGGAATGAGAAAACTTGGTGTGGAAATTGTGGGGCTATAGTAGCTTTCATACGTTGTGATGGAAATGCTGTATTTTCACTCCAGTGTCATATTTATACAAGAGTTGAGATTTTCATTCCAAGTTAAGGATTCTTTACTGAGATGTGCCTTTCTTAAGGAGAATATGTAGGATTTTGTTTTGATAACAGTACTTTATTTGCTTGGTTTTATTTATTCTGTAGCATCTTTAAAGAGTAACCTATACGAAGTGTCTCAGGCAACTGTTTCATTCACCTCTGTCAGCCAGAGTACTTATCCACTTTAGGGCACTGCATTTTAAATGAAAAAAGGATAAACTGGATGGAAGACAGAAGGAGATAATAATGAGAAGAGTGCATACAACCAGTGACGGGGTGTGGGAGACCTGAGTCTATATTTTCTAGGAAAAGTAAGGTCTAAAGAAGAAAAGTGAAGCAGTTTCTGGTATATAAGATGAAAGTGGTTAATAGTTCTCTGTCTCTGCTGGAGGAAAGGATGAGTAATCATTTTCAAAGTTAAATACTAAGAAAACTTTCTTGCTATAAAGATCTTATACTGTCTCTCTGATGAGGGAGTGGAAAACTCGCACAATGTTAGTTTTTGCTGGGTTTTGCAAACATATGTAACAAATTTCTGAAGAGATAGTACAGGTAAATTGTTTTCACGTTAAGGAAAATGAGTACACTAACATGACTGTCTGAAGAACCTAATACATCCTTGTGATATACTCAAGAGGCTGGTCACCCAACACTTGGTGTGGAGACTAAAAATTAGAGATATCCAAAACTGCACATAGTAGAGGAAGAGAATAAGAAGTAGATGATAATGATTGTCTCCAGCAGCAGCAGCAGGTTACTTGGCTTTTGTGGTGCTTCCAGATGCTAATGGCTGGATTACAGATGCATGGAGAAACAGCAGTGGGAAGAAAGCCTACCAGTCCTAAGTTCCACATCTTTGTCTTAGCCCAGGGTGTTTGTCCACCTAAGGAAGTACTTGTCATTTGATGATGACAGTACCACATGTTATACAAAGTGTAGCGCCTCCAACTTTTGTGCTGTCTCTCAAAGTGTGTATTCCTGTCAGTGCGAGGCTTGAGAATCTTGACAGGAAGACAAACTAGGCAATAATATCAAGTTAGTTCTAGATAATCTTAAGTATCAGAGAGATAGGTTGCCAAATGGTTTTCTAAATGCTACTGCAGAAAATTGAGGCAGAAATGCAATCTCTGTCTGTCTTGGCAAGCCTACCTATTCTCAAGGATAGAAGACAGAGGGATAGAGGACAGTTATTTTCTTTGCCTCATAAGTATGGAAGTGAGACTAGAGCCTTTGGGGTTCACTCTACTAGTTGTTCCTGTGAAAAAGACCACACAGTAAGTTTCCAAAAAGAGCTTGTATTCCAGCGTCCTAGACAGTTTTGCTTCAGGTGAAGGCTATGCACTGAGCTACTGACGAGTTTCAGTAACTGTGGTGGTTTCATCACCACTGTGTTTCTAGAAATGATAGTCATTACCGTGCAATGAGCTTTGAGATACTGTGATTTTAAAGGACACTAGAGAAAATCAAATTCTGCAATATCTTTCCGTTATGAGCAGTAAAGCTGTAAGCATTGGCTTTGCAGAAAGGGACATCTAGTGGCTGTATGGAAAAAAGCCTTACTAAATACTTTTAATAAAGCCTTGTCAGATTCTTACATGTCTGACTAAATAAGTCATACATGTATGACTACTGTATGTCATACCTACTTGTGTATGACCTGCTGTCTTCACTATTCCATACATCTTTGTAGCTCTACATCATGTTTTTCCTGGGATCATTCTTTATGGTTTTGGCAAAACAAAAGATCACCTTTCTAGTTTTATGTAGGTGTATGTATGGTAGCTTGGCAAATAGAAAACTACCTTCAAGCCATGCTTGATGTACTTCACTGCTACACTTCCACATTTTCTATAGTATCTTCCAAGCGTCCACTGCCTGCTGTTTCCTTCTGCCATTGCTTTCCCTTTTGGTACTGTATTTGGAGAGGTTGTCATTGTTATTGTCATGGTAAAATCTACTTTCTTTTGAATGCCCATAGCATAAAAGTCAGCAGGAGGGGTGGGTGAGATTCAGGGAAACACTAATCTAAGCACTCAGTCATGTATTACACACAAAAGTTTGTTCCTTTCCCATCCACGTTGTGCTCCTTCTTACCAATTGAGGATGAATTCCATGCATGTTTCTGTGAATAGGCTGACAGTTTAATCGGTACATTTGCATATGGGCAAACGGAGCTTTTTTCAAAGTTGCACAGTAATATGTTTCACCTTTATGCCATGCCAGCTTCAAATTGCATCCCAGGAGGATTGCAAATGTGCATAATCTGTGCAGTTGTCTGAGCTTTTTTTTTAAAATTTCTTTTTTTCCTGCTTTTTTCTTCCCTTTTTTTTTTTTTTCCTGAACTGGCAAACACCTATTCATTGCCCATCTGGGTAAGAGTGCCCTTTGCATTTTCACACCCATTCTCCTCCAATCAGAACTTGCTTCACAGAAAAGGGACAAAACCATTTTACAGGAGTTTCTCAGAATTAAGTCCATTGGGATCTCTACATCATGTTTACTGGACAAAAAAGGGGGCAGGGTACTTAACAAAGACCACTTGAATTTCATAAAATGGTTCCCACTGTCTCAAATTTAAAAGAGTGGCAGGCCTGAGAAGAGCCTGGGACAGCAGTCTTTTTCCTGAGCCAGGCATTCTGTGCAGTGACAAGTAGGTGAGTGTGCGTGTGTGTAGCTGGGTCTTGTGATGAGCTGACACACTTTCTGGCTTGTCCAAAGCTCTAGCAGTCTTTGTAGGAATGTAGCATTTACTTTAGAATCAAACCTGCATTGGCAAGTCCACCTCTTATGGGAAGCATCCCCTTGAGACTTTCAGCTTAGGTCAGTATACAGTAAAATATACCCACAAAACTTGGATCTGGACATTTTCCTGCAGAAAGGGCAAGGAGCTGCATGGGATAGCAGGTTTTGCTACAGACCAATCCCTGGAATTTGTTAAAGTTGCTCTCTTCTACTGCTGTGGTTTGTGTAGTAGCATCTCAGACACAGTTGTGGATTATTTGGTTTCCTGTACTTTGGGTAGGCGTAATTTTCAGTGTTGACTGTCAAGGAAGGTGCCCTAGAAGAAATGTCCTCAAAATCTCTACTAGCTTTTTTACTGTTACGTGTCTCTTCCATCCACCCTTCTTGTTTTATCCTTAAGGAGTGAACTTGACTTGTTTCTCAGTTAAAGAAGTGGTAGTTGTTCTAATTTCATCTGAAGAAGTAAAGAAATGAGAAGACGTGTTAGAGACATGTTTGTGTGGAAAGGGAGCCCTAGAGTCAAACCGAGTAATGATCAATACTTTCTCATGGAAAGACTTCTAGCATACTGATAGGCAACTACTGAAAGGGAGATGGAGATAAATGGGTAGCTATGCAATCACTTGCCATGGCCTACAAGAGGTCTTGAAAAGAGGGGTCATCTATTTATCATTAGTCTTCAATTCTTCTGTTTCCCCACCAGTACAAAGCTTTTACCAAGTTTTCTTCCTTTCAAAACAAGGATTCTGACTTTCTATGTAAATGCATTTTGAATCCTCATGTGATCTGACATGTTGGGAAGGGAAGAATCTGGAACTGCCCTGAAAGCCTCTGGAGAATGACTCTGGAAAGAGGGGAATGCATTTCTTCTGCACATTATTTTGTGTAATAATAGTTGCAGTGCCCCTGAAGGAAAGTCTCTCAGGTTCTAGGATATTTTCTAGTGCTATGATCGGCCATATCAGAGGAAACCAGCAGAGCTTATGGACAAGACAGATGTAATGCACAACCTCCATGATACTATCAGTAGTTTCCTCGTTGTTCCTGCTATGTGAGCTTTCCCCTAGTGCTCTAATCTCACATGGAAATTAGTACCCTTCTGATACTGGCTGGTTTACATTTGTTAACATCAGACTTCTTCAGACAGCTTGGTCCCATTAGGATTTCCAGTTCCTGGCCTTTGTGCTTCCCTTTTATCATTCAGCTGTTTCAGAGAATTAAAATAACCATCTGTGTCCAAGGTGGTTTGTCTTTGAACCACCAGAATAGAGGGTGCTTGAGATGTCAGGAGTGGATAAATGAGAAGGAAAAGGCAGAGCAGGGAGGATGCCACATTTTCCTGCAAATTGCAGTGAGTATATCTGTGTATGAGATGTAAAGCACCCCTTAGGCTGGAGCAGAGGGGCACTTGGACTAAAAGGCATCTAGATTAAACCGCTTTAAAAGCCATATATTTGCTCTGTATATTTCTCTTAAAGCAGACAGTAACAGCAAGATAGTCTTAATTTACTCATGCTTCTCTACCAAATTTCACTTTTGGATTCTTACACATGAATAAGTAATTGTGGCAGAGGGGTTGTAGCTTTAGTAGGAACATTCAAAACAGAAAGACAGTAATACTAATAAATATACTGATAAATATATAAATATAAATAATAAAAAATACTGATTTTGTGCTACTTTTCTCTGCATACTTTTCTAGGAACCAAGGTGATGCATGCACTACAAATGCTAAGAGAAAGAAATAATAATGTTTCATTTGTTTACCACTCAGAGGGCACTTGGTTTTTCATAGTTGAAAGGTCAAACCATAGTTTATGCCCATCAAAATCTAAAGAGACAAAAAATAAGTAGAGAACATGAAAGGAAATAAAAAAGCATTAAAACCAAAGCAAGCAAGATGGAGATAGGGAAGAGTGGACTGAGAGATTAAGAAGTTACTTTTTAGTCACTTGAAGGTTATGTTGACTCTGTACCTGAATTGGTTAGGTGGTTTTCTAAACTGTTCTCTATTTAGATTATTCAGGCAAACGAAGACAAAGTCTTCCTTAGAGTAAATGTCTGTAATTTTCCAGTTTCTGTCAAGTAAATAACAGCAGGAGAACATTTGTTTTTATGTGATGGCATTCTGGTGCCAGTCAGAACTGGAGATATGCTAAAACTGAAGCGGACAACTCATGTTAACTTTTTGCTTTGGGCTCTTACAGAGGACTGTTTGTCACTACTGGGTAGCAAATGTTCTAAACCACAACCCCAGACAAAACTGTGCGTGGGATTTTAGGAACATTTACAGCCTAAATCTTTAACCAGATTTGGATTTTGCAAAGTGACTGCCAGTTTTTTAGATACAAGTAACTGTACTATAAAACACAGGCTCCAAATTCCTTGAAATACCAATCTAGGTAGAAATCCCATTTTCATACATACTCTTTGCATTAAAAGCTTGATCTATAGGGTCAGTGAAGTAAGAATATGATCTTTTCTGGTATCTGAACAGCCTAAAATCCACTTTTAATCTGTGAGCTCAAGCTGTCTCTATGCTTTTTAAAATCAGATAAACTGGCTTTAAAACTTTTTCCTATTAATTTAGGACCTGAGCTTCTGCAAATGTGTAGCAGAGCTTACTTCCAGCCTTACAAAGGTGCTGTTCTTCTTATCAGTGCTTTTGTATGTGATTTTTACAGTATAATCTGTTTGTGTACCCAGTGGGCAGTCACCTTCTCCAGTGCCCTGACTGTGGCTCTGCAGAGGACAAGACTCAATCTGTTCTGTTTTTGTTTTCTGTCACCTGCTTTGCTCCAGGTAACATCAGTTGCAAGGGGATGACAGAGCGCATTCATAGCATCAACCTTCACAACTTCAGCAATTCTGTGCTCGAGACCCTCAACGAGCAGCGCAACCGTGGCCACTTCTGTGACGTGACGGTCCGCATCCACGGGAGCATGCTACGCGCCCACCGTTGCGTGCTGGCGGCTGGCAGCCCCTTCTTCCAGGATAAGCTGCTGCTGGGCTACAGCGACATCGAGATCCCCTCAGTGGTGTCAGTCCAGTCTGTGCAAAAGCTCATTGACTTCATGTACAGTGGGGTGCTGCGGGTCTCACAGTCAGAGGCCCTTCAAATCCTCACAGCTGCCAGCATCCTGCAGATCAAGACTGTGATTGATGAGTGCACAAGGATTGTCTCACAAAATGTGGGAGAGGTCTACCCAGTCATTCAAGATTCTGGCCAGGAGACGCCCAGGGGAACACCCGAATCAGGCACCTCGGGGCAGAGCACCGACACAGAATCTGGCTACCTGCAGAGCCATTCACAGCACAGTGTGGACAGGATCTATTCAGCCCTTTATGCCTGTTCCATGCAAAATGGGAGTGGGGAGCGCTCCTTTTACAGTGGAGCTGTGGTCAGCCACCATGAAACAGCCCTGGGGCTCCCCAGGGACCATCACATGGAAGACCCCAGCTGGATAACCCGGATCCATGAACGATCGCAACAGATGGAGCGGTACCTCTCCACCACTCCGGAGACCACACACTGCCGCAAGCAACCACGGCCTGTCCGAATTCAAACCCTGATGGGCAACATCCATATTAAGCAGGAGATGGAGGATGACTATGACTACTATGGCCAACAGAGGGTGCAGATCCTTGAGCGCAATGAATCTGAGGAATGCACTGAGGACACTGACCAAGCAGAAGGCACTGAGAGTGAGCCCAAAGGGGAGAGTTTTGACTCGGGAGTCAGTTCCTCCATTGGCACTGAGCCCGATTCCATGGAGCAGCAGTTTATGGCTGGTCTAGGCCGAGATGGGCAGCAAGAACCTTCTCAAGCAGATCAAAATGACGTCCCTGCTGATGGCACTCAGCCGCAGCAGCAGCAGCAGCATGTAGATGCCAACTCTTCCTCGCCAGAGAGAAGTAATGACGTTGAAATGGACAACAAAGTGCTCACAGTCAATAACAGCACCGAAAAGGGGGCTTTGCAGCCTTCTGTCAACACAACTGTTGCCCAACCATTGCCAACCACACAGATCTACTTACGCCAGACAGAAACCCTCACCAGCAATCTGAGGATGCCACTGACTCTGACCAGCAACACTCAGGTCATTGGCACAGCTGGCAACACCTACCTGCCTGCCCTTTTCACCACACAGTCTGCTGGCAGTGGCCCTAAGCCTTTTCTCTTCAGCCTGCCCCAGCCTTTAGCTGGCCAACAGGCACAGTTTGTAACAGTTTCCCAGCCTGGCCTGTCAACCTTTACTGCCCAGCTGCCAGCCCCACAGCCCTTGGCCCCATCTGCGGGCCACAGCACAGCAGGTGGGCAAGGCGAAAAAAAGCCTTACGAGTGCACTCTCTGTAACAAGACTTTCACCGCCAAACAGAACTACGTCAAGCACATGTTCGTACACACAGGTAAGAGTACGTCCTTTTGGCTTATATATGAAGCCAGAGAAAGTCCTTGACAAACATGGATTTAGTTTCTGTTTCCCAACAGCCCCTGCACAAACAGGAGGGAGCTGGTATCACTGAACACTTTCCCAGCTTACTGCATTGAAGTTGAGCCCCTGCAGAAACATATAGGTCTCTTATGGGGCCTAACTGTGCATGGTGCAGAAACAAGCTCATTTTACTTGGAGTAACATGTGTCCTGCACCCATTCGAGGAAATGGTAGGTAGAGATTTGCTGTCCCTTGTAAGCTGACCAGGCAACATTAAGTAGAGATGGCGTGAGGAAAAGGTAATTACAAGTCATTCAAGAAAAACTACTAAAAAAGGGGCCACCCCTGTAAGTTTTACAGCTGCAGGAGTTTAAGTGATGATCATTGGCATGAGTTCAGGGCAAGTTCATTCCTCATGGAATGGCAGCAGTAGGTCCAGGCCTGTGTGTTAGACACACTGCCAGATGTTTTCTAAATCTTCTATATTCCTATAAGAAAGTAAATCAGGAATTTCCTCTGTACTTCACTGAAGCTGACTGCTGTGGTAAGTCAGATGCTTCACTAGCTGTGCATACTGAAACATTTAAAAATGTATGGAGAATTTCAGATAATATATGTAGAACACAACATCAGGACCCTTTTTGTTTAAAAATGCAACTGCTTTGGTGTATGGTCTTTTGAGACGATGTAGGTAGCCATGTTTACTATGAAGCCAAAACTGCCTTTATTAGTTTTGTCAACTTAAGAGACTTCAAGGAGATAGATATATGTTACATGGAGAAGCTGTTCTGGGTTCAGGACTGAATTTTGCTTGCTTTAGCCCTCAGCTTATTCTGATGTTGGAGGGAAATTCTAGTTTAGAGAAAGAGTAAATATTTCTCTTGCCAAGCAGTTGTTTTGTTAACGTCAGATCCTAAAATAAATTCTAGGTTTGTGATACATGAAGTAGAACCTGGAGAAATTGCCCAAGGTATGGGAGAAATGCAAGTCATGAGTCCGCATTGTATCCAGTAGATTTCACTTCCATATGCATATGTAAACTTTTAACTTCTATTTACCTGTAATTACCACTTAAATGAAAAATTCCGTTAGGCATCTAAGGCAGACTTGTACACATACTTATATACGAAAAGGTCAACTTCTCAGCACTGGTACAAAATGTATGACTGCAAGGATCAAGAATCCTGAATTCCAAGATTACCTATTGTGTCTGTTTATGTGCTCTATTTTTTTGTTGTGGATGAGTAGCTAAAATACTAGATAGTGTTGTGTTATTCAGAAAAAAATACGCCTTCAGAACACAGTCAAATATATCTGCCTGCACTCTTGTTGTAAAAGCTAGAAAGGCTTCTTCACAAATAACTTCACTGAGATTAGGTGCTTTATTTCCCCCACCCCTGACTGTGCACTGCATTTGATATTTGGAGTCAGATAAAAGTAATATTGGAAGACCTGGCATAAATATTCCTAGCTGCTGCACATGAAGTCAACCAAGGAAATTGATAGGCACCTCTGATCATTAAATAATACTGTATTTGTGTGTGTCTGAGGATTCCCAAAATAATGAATTGTGCTGGCAAGGAGAGATTCAGGTAGACAAATGATTGTGAAGTTCATTTAGGAACAAACTGACTCCTCGTGTGGCTGGGAGAATAATTGCACCATAACCAACTGTTGTGGTTTAAGCCCTGCCACACAGTCTCTCACTCCCCCCACTTCCTTCCTCAGCTCCCAGAGGGATGGGGAAGAGAATCGGAAGAATGTAACTCCCACAGGCTGAGATAAGAACAGTCCAGTAACTAAGGTACAACACAAACCACTGCTGCTGCCACCAATAATAATAACGATAAGGGAAATAACAAGAGAAGAGAATACAACGGCTCACCACTGACCGATACCCAGCCCCACCCCACCAGAGATCTCCTCTTCCGGGTAACTGCCCCCAGTTACATCCTGGGCATGACGTGCTGTGGTGTGGAATACCTCTTTGGTCAGTTTGGGTCAGGTGTCCTGTCTCTG
>WYDI02009518.1:0-20258 GCA_009867235.2 Psittacus erithacus | reverse complement strand
AGATCATCCCTATGCCATTTAGCTGCACAGCACAGGTTAGAAAAACCCACTCAATAAATCCAGCATCAAAATCATCTTCTGTACATGAGATAGCATGGGCTTTGCAAAGACACACCAGGCTTTCATTTGTGGCCTTGCAAGTGTTTACTGCATTGGTAGCGAAGTTATTCCAGTGGTTACATACTCTCTGACAAAAATGAGTACTTTAAAGCTGAATCTGTGTAGCTTTGGGCTCTACCCAATGGGTCACATTCTCTCTTCAGCTTCTAAATTGATCTGATTGCTTTTAAACCCTTTACTATTCTATTAGCCTTCTCCCCCAGGCTTTAAATGATTTTATAGCGCTTTTTTCCAACTATTCACATTAATAAAAAAAAAGTATAGACATCAAAATTACGTATTGTACCTGGTGATGGTCTAGTCAATGCCATAAAAGCATTCGCCTGTCCTTCCATGCCTGCAAGGTAAGTTCCAACCCCCATTAAACGCCTATATAGCAGGGCCCCACAGAGGGTCTCTCCCAAATTAACACAACAATTAGGATCTTGCACAATCTACACAGACAGACTCAAACACATCTTCTGCTGGGCTTTAAATGACTTACCATTTTATGTTATCCCTGGGATGAGCTGGAAATTAGTGAGGTGTTTGTTTAATATCTTTCTTACATTGTATGGTGAATAAAATATTGTGCCAGCTTTAAAACTGCTGTGACTACAAAAAAGGCAGTAAAGGCAGAAATACAGACAATCTGATTAAGTAACTGAGAGTTTATATGGGAGAGTTTACACAGGAGTTACACATCTTACATTTCTGTGATGTCTCAGCACCAAGGGGACAAAGGAGCAATTCCCAGGAAGGAACAGACTCCTCTTCCCTTCTGGCAATGCACCTCCACACACAGGAGACCACGGCAGCTGCAAGATTGCACTCCAGATCAGCCCAAAGTATTGCCTTGGACACAGAAACAGGAGAAACACCAAAGCCAGGACACTCAGCAAGGCAAGGCAGTGAGAGGACCAGGAAGAGGTGGGCTGATAGGACCAGATCTCTAAGCCAACTAAGAACAGATCTGTTTTGGAGATGCTGGTTTCCATGAGGTAGCTCTGCAGGGAGATGCTCTGCTGAACCCCACTAGTCTGAGTGCCCCTTCTGCACTAACACAGGAGGCTACCACAAAAAGAAGTGGGTCCCATCACATCTTTTCCTCATCCTCTTTTCAAGCTGAAGTCAGAGCCATCTGTGTTCTGAATACCTACATCTGATACAGTCACCCTCAGTTCTCCTAGTCAATGGAGAAAAACAAGCACTTTCGGCACTCAAGTCATGCAACCTACTTTGCACTCCCACTTCAGAGGAGCCAGAGGGAACTGACTCAGTTGTGTCAGCTCCATCACAGTCACCAAACGCTGAGTTAGACAACTCCCCCAGCTTCTGGATCCCACATCTCCCTTAGATGACAGCCTGCTCAGCTGACATGGCATGAGCAATGCCACCCCTCGAGGCACCGGAAGATGGTTCTGCCAGAACCCTCAGGAACTAAGCAGGGTTTTCTGGGCCACCTTTCTGAGAGCAAGTACACGTATTTCTGCATAAGGGCAGGTTGCATCTCCCCTTGCAGTCCAAGCAGACAGGCATACAGTATCTCAAAGTAGCAATCATGGGAATGAAGCAAGAGCCTGCAGCTCCAACAGACTGGAGTGCTCGCCACCCCAGCCTTACATCTTAATCACAAGATCACTCTATTTCCATGGAAACAACAGAATTAGAGGCTTCAGTTTAAAGACAATTACCAACATCGGGTATTTAACTGTTAAACCTGTCAGCACTCCCGTCTCCAGCGCCAGGAGACATCACTTCCCCGCCCCACCACCCCACCAAAGGCTGCATAGTGACAACACAGCCAAGCCACTTGCCAGCCCTGCCACCATGTCCAGCCACGTTCAGGCAGCTCCATGCCATTGGTATTTACTCTTGCTTCACTTACCAGTCAAACATCCAGAGAGCTTACTCTGCATCAGTCCATTAGGAGATGAAGTTCCTGACTGACAGCGGTTGAATCCAGTGCTTGCTTGTATGTCGGCAGCTGATCTTGGCCAATGCACAGCAATCCTGCTGACCAAGGCTTCCCTGATGTTTCAGCCTAGGAAAAGGCTTTCTGTACTTGTGAGTCATTCTGCTAGTTACTAGATAGCTTCAGGCACTAGTATGAGTACCAAGCGGCACAAGAAGAGGCTAATGCCTCCTCTTTCACCTGACACAACAAAGCACTGCAATTGTTATGGTCAACCTGAAGAAAGAGCGGTGTAGGGCCAAGGTGCTAATTACTATCGCTAGCAGAGGGTTACCCTGTCCAACCCTACTGTCACTACTCCACCTTGCAGCCACAAGCCTCACCTGAAAACAAAGCTGAGGACCCAGGCAGCACCACAAGCCTTCTGAAACAAATATCCTGGCTTGCAAAACACAACATAAGCCATGATACTAGTGGCACGATCAAGGCTGCAGAGCTAGATCAGGGGAGCTACCCATGCCCAGGAAGCACTTGGGTACACAGTGGCATCTTCCACAAGAGAGAAGAGCTGTCCCTCTGTGTTCTGCCCAGCCACAGGTCCACTTTGAGGTGTCACCTCCCCAAAATGCTCTCTTGGCACTCGATGCCTAGGCATCATTGCAGTCAGCATGACTGTTAGCTAACAGGTCCAGGGAGTCTCTCCTCTTGGCCATTACACCCAAGTCCAAGGACCAAAATTGCTCAGTCCAGCTCTGATCACACGCCACCACACAGACAAACATGCAGACAAGTAGATAACATGCTAACGGAGAGCAATTTTCTGCAACACATGAATTCTGCTGCCTTGCCCATGCCTCAAAGGCACTGGAAACCTGACCATGAGTCAAATTCCTGCCATGATAATAACCATACTCCTTAAGCCCCTCCTGCCAGGTCAGGGCAGCAATGTCCCAGTCTCTAAGAGATCAACTTGTCACCCACAGAAACCCTAACTCTGCTCTAAGACAGACAGTTCCAAATTGGAAAAGATGGAGAGAAGTCATATTCTACAGCAGTCTGTGGGCATGGGCCTTGCTCCAGCCACCG
Organism: Psittacus erithacus; assembly: GCA_009867235.2. NCBI lineage: Eukaryota > Metazoa > Chordata > Aves > Psittaciformes > Psittacidae > Psittacus > Psittacus erithacus. The sequence continues at coordinate 17,158 of WYDI02009518.1, read as the reverse complement.
CGCACATGGAGCCATTTCCACTCTTGTGCTGGCAAAGCTCCGTATCAAGACAGAAAAGCATAGCTTCAAACTACACCTACAGCAGATGTACCACGAAAGCCAGGTGTGCTTTAGGCCAGACTCTCCTTCAGCCTCTGGAGAGAACTCCCTGGGATACAGTCATACATGCCTGTATATCTGGCCAGCCAGAGCTGACACCCCTCAGCTGGTGGAGAGGAGCAGGCAGTGGGTGCCTCTGGCTGGCAGTGGCAGTGAGTCAGGCACAGGCAGCACAGCACGTGGGAGTCTGTCACTGAGTCACCAGCATGGAGACAGGCTGACTCACCCTCGGACACAGCGCTGCAGATGGACGCATGGACGCTGGCTGCCCGGCACATGCTGCCACAGCAGCTCCAGGCACAGGTTTCCTCCCGGACATGCTGCACTGCCGGGATCCCCAAGGGCTCTGGTGTCGGGCAGAGAGCTGATCCAGCAGCAGTGTGAGCAGATGTCCTGGGTCATCAGCCGTGCTGCAGGGACACATGCCAGCGTCCCTGCTGCGGTCCCCATCATCTGAACCCAGTCGTGATTCAGACAAGCCCTTTCCCAGCCTGGATAGGCACAAACATGGCAATGAGCCTCTCAGCGGGGGGACACACACCAAGGGGACCTCACCTGCCTGGTCCCTCTGACATGTTGCCCTCTTCAGCTAGAGAAAACTGCACACCAGCTGCTTCAGCAATGAATTAACCTAAAATCCCATTAACTGTGCATTTATTTTAGTGTGCCACCTAAATCCATCACCCGCTGCTGTCATTTGGGACTGTCGGAATTAGCTCAAGGAGAGGAAGGGACGTGAGTATGGGATCAGTGTGGCTGAGAAGCCCAGTGGACCCGGCCCTGTCAGCAGTGGGACAGCGCTGGACACATGGACAGCCCAAGACAACAAGGGGAGCAGAAGCATGACACACCACTTGCAAAGGAAACAGGCACCAGGGTGCAGAGGTGGGAGCTTCACCCACTAACATGGCCCCAGCCAAACTGCATGAAGGAAGACACCACCTCACCAGGGGCTGTGGGCACAAGAGCAACTTCTTCCCACTTACCCCAGAGAACAGAAGGCAGCAGGGGACGCAGACAGCTTTCTAAAGGCTACCGGGCTCTGCCCAGGACCAAAAGGCTGTTGGAAATCAAGCCCATAACCCCCAGTTTCAGCTCCAGCGCTGTTCATGGCTACAAACTCTGAGTCTGCTGGAGAGCCTCACATGGGCTCTCAGTGACAGAGCCCAGCTGGGGCCTCTTCCAGCATCCCCACTGACCAGGAGGTGCAGAGAACAAGTGCCTGTGTGCTTCTGATTGTCTTAGATAATGAATGTACCTACGGGACAATTTTACACCCAGGAAATGGGGTTTGGCATTCCAGGTCTGAAGGGGTGCTTGGTTTCATGTGTCTTTTCATTTGTTTGGAACTTTCGTTGTTGCTTAGGTTTTTTACATTTTCATTAGAATTTATCAGATAGCCAAAAAGCCAAAACTCGATAAAGATGACAATTTGGCTAAAAGACCTGAACTAAATTAGAGGCTAATAACATCAGGGTAAGAAATGGGGAAAAAAAAAAAAGAGGAGGAAACAGATGCCAATAACATCTTGAACACAGGAAGTATCAAAACTCGGAATAGGAAGCTGAAGACTGCAGGAAAAGAAGTTTTTCAACAATGCTAAGTACAACAGGAAGCAGCTTTGCAAAATACGGTACCTCCACAGAGCTCCTGTGGGACAGACACAGCAAGAAATCACCACCACAGATACCAGAGAGCAACAAGTTCAATGTAATGGTCTTAGAAAGAGCAAGCTCACAGAAAGGATCACTCTTCTGCTTCTGCTGATTTTTAATGAATATTGAAATAATGGAGATATTCAGGAATGACTGAAACACAGTGAGGCTACCTCATTATCCTGAAAAGAACACCCAGACTCCCCCAGTCAGCCATCTGAATATGAATCCCCTACAAAGTAAAGGGAAGGATTAAATGGGACTGATTTTCTTAAAACAGAAATTCAAGCTATAGATCTGATTTCATTCTTCCAGATGTTTCAAGTGTTGCCGATAAAGACAATTCTGTCTATGTTTGCATGAAGATGTGACTTATGACTACACAGTATTTCTATTATAAATTCACACTTTGTGAAGTTAGTAATGACATATGCAGTCACAGTAAGAACTGACTAAATGACTGGTCTCAGAAAAAAGACAAGAGAGACTTCATGCTACCAGGTAAGAGATGCTATCTAGTGACATTCTAGAGCCATCCTAGCAATATGGGGAAGCTCCAGACAGCTGGGAAAATGCTCTTGCTATGCCAGTCTCCACAACATGCAAGGTGGCTAATGCCAGGGCAGCCAGCTCCATGAGCCCCTGCAAGGACCATGGTCTGCATCCTTCTGGAGGCCATTTCCGAACATGGAAGGAACAAGCAGGTAACAAGGAACCAGGATCTACCATGGCAAATCATCCAGGATCAACCTGACTGCCTCACGAACCAGCTGAGCTGAGGAAATACAGGCTTGACAACAGGAGTAAAGGTGGGCAGGGGACTGCCTGAACCATCAGGCTGAGGGCAGCAATCAATGGCTCAATAACCATCAGCCAGGCAGTAATGAGCAGAGCAGCCCGTGGGTCAATACAGGGCCAGTATCATGCCATACCTTAATCGACCACTCGTGTAATGACAGAGTGCACCCCCCTGCAATAATGCTGACCCAGGAGGGGGCAGGTGGATAGGTTGAACAACAGAGCTCTAATGCACAAATATCATGAAAAGCTTGGACTGGATGATGAGAAACCTCAATGACCTCAGCATGGAGACAGGCAGATACCTGGGTTTGGGGCAGACCGCATCCTTGGTCACTTCAGGAGAAGCAGGGTCAGCAGACTGAGGGAGTCTGTCACGACTCTCAAGACTGGTGAGGCTGCACCAGTTTGGGGCTCCCTAGCTCAAAAGGGATGTTATAAAATCAGCGAGGGTCCAAGAGATGGCCATCAAGCAGAGAGGGGCTTGATCTACACAGTGACACTGAGGAGACGGGCTTCTTCGGTCTGGCAAAGAGGGGTCAAAGGGGCAACCTAACAGTGGCTTTCAGCTACATGCAAGATGTAGTTGAACCCTTCTCAGCAACAGCAGAGACTGCAACAAGGGACAGGAGCCACATGCATGGCTTTGGACCACAGAGACCAAGTATCAGAAAAGCTTCTCCACTAAGGGAGTAGCTACTGCAGATACATGGCATAAGTTCCATTCTGAAGAGTTTTCTACACTCAGCCAGAGAAAATCACAGTGACCCTGGTCTAGTGCTGGTGAGAGTCTGACTTTGAATAGGGTGGACTGAAGATTTCCAGAGATCCAAACAACATTTCTCTGATGGTAAGAACGAATCTGTATCAGACCTGATGCTATTCAGCACTTTCTCTATGTGATGCAATAATGCAAGTAAAAGAAAGAATGTGGTTGAAAAACATCTGGTTGATGCTGTAACTTGCAGAATCTAGGACTACGATGTGGCTGAGTGATCTGGATCACTCTGCAACCTGAGCCTGTTCAGGTAAAGCATCTTTTAGTACTGCCCAGGGCAAGGTGTTTTGACCAGGGATTACCAGCAATCACTGTAGGAAGATGTTTGGACCAAGGATTACCAGACATCTCTGTACCATGGTGGGTCAAATCCTAGGAAAGGTTCAAAGGTCCGAGCAGCTGAGCAATTCGTCATTAGTCCTCAGTGCAATGCTGAAGCGAAAGAGCTAATCAATCCTCAGATACTTAAAAAGAATGGTCAATAGAGACAGGAGATGGAGTTACAGTAAATGTTAACAGCAGCTGAATCAGACTATAGGCGTGTTGCCTATATTCTGATTTTTTTATTATTTTAAAAACACTGAGTAATGGAGAGCCATAAAGGATCTTTGAAGGCCACAATAAATGGATTCACAAAGAGACATCTGACAAGAATTATGTGATAGACTTTCAAAAAGAATATCACGACATATTTGAGTAAACTTTTCAGGGAACAATGCTCAGTTAACAGTTTTATTTAGTCCAATTTAAAGTAACAAGTGAAAAAATGGCACTTTAAACCAGATTAATGCAAATCAGAAATTAAATGGTATTAGTAGCTAGAGGAATTAACAACTGGAACCACTGACCGAAGGCTGGTTTGGGCACCACTGCCACATGCTACCCAGGGAGGTGTGGAAGCCCCATCCTTTGAGGTCTTAGAGACCTTCTCAACTGGCCAACGCTCTTTGCAACTTGCTTGCATGGCAACACTGACCTCACACTGAGTAGGATGTTGCACTAGAGACCTCCCAACACCCTTTCCAGCAGGGACAGCTCTGCCATTCTCCACCTCTTGATGTTTTTCAGTCTGACCTACATGTTTGTCTGGGAAATGCTTCAGCCAAACAATTTATTAAGCTAAATAGTGGGGTAATAGCACCACTTTTATTAGTTCACAATACACAGCAAAATAATTGATGCTCGAGTATCCAGTTCTGTGCTGAAAAAACAAAACCGATTAACTGAGCTCAATGTACTTTTAGACATTTTCTTCTTGCAAGAGAAATATACTCCAGTCTCTCCCCTCTCATTACCACAATTTCCTCGTACCCTTCACCACAAGCTCACTACGTGTCTCATCACAGGCACATCGCGCAACCCTCTCACCAACAAGCCACTTTGAAGACTGGGCTCCCGAGCAGAAGGGGTTGGGCAGAGTCTCCCACACCCATTCCTTACTTGCACCAGGCCACATGCCATTTTGTCCTCTGATTTTATCTTGCTATTTCCAACTTAATTTCCAGCTCTTACAGTCTACTAAAGCATCCTTCAGCAAATCCTCTGAAGAAAGCAGTCAGGAGGAGGCAGAGCAGAAAAAGGACTGTCCACAGATTCTTATGATGTACCAGAGGAAGGACAATAAACTATAAATAAGATACTCCGCCAAAGCAGACGTTACTAAATTCCACAGACAAGATCTTATTGGAGGCAAATCCAAGAGAAAAAATAAAATAAAAATAAAGAGAAATATTTTTAAAGGATTACAGAAAGCTGGCAGGTCCTCAAAGCAATGGTGCTAATGGCACAAACAGAAATTATGCTGGTGCAAATGAATAACAAGTGTGGTAGGAGACCAACTTGGCTGACTCACATGAGCTCCTTATTGGTCTCAGGCACAGGAAGGCATGCATGTGGATAGTGGAAATTAGGTCAGATTAATAAGGATGAATACAAAAGAGTGGCATCAGCACCAGAGACTGAACACAAAACAGCTACGCAAAGAGTAAGAAGAGACTAGCAATCAACAGCAAAGGCAAGAAGCAATTCTCATGTACATCAGTAATCAGCATAACAACATAAAAAAGATTGGTCTGTTACTCAGCAGACAGAAAAGGCAATTGAGAAATGGCACTGAGGGCAAAGTAGTTTATGTCTTTTTGCATAAACATTCACTCTGAACAGCAAAGAGGTGTCTATCACAAGGAGGAGTGGCCAAAGAATTTATCTACACTTTCAGTAAAACAATGCAATGACAGATTTTTATTAACTTGACCCTGGAGTGCTTCATTGCTGAGGCTGCTTCCACTGCAGCAACCTCAGAAGAGCTCAAGCCTCAATAGCTCTCTACTGCTGGAAGGCACCTGCACCCAAAGAAGCAAGAGTAGTGCTCACCCTCAAAACCAAATAGAGAAGCTGAGAACTCACAGATCACTTTGATTCAAACATCAAAAAAAGAAAGCAACAACAGCAACAACCTCTAAGACCCTGGAAGACAAGGCAAGCATTAGTACATAGGCACAAATGGTGTCTAAGCAACACCATTTCCTTCTGCAGTGGGGTCACAGACCTTCAGCACAGCACAGAAGCAGATGCTAAGCATCACACATTAAGTAATGTTTCTGTCTCCGTTTCACATGGTGCTTTCAAAATTAATTTAAGGAAGGATAAATGTACTATACACTCAGAACAACACTGATCTGACGACTGTTCTGAGAATATTTATCAAAGATGACCACACAAATCGAAATTAGTATGAACTTGGATGGAGCAAGGTTTCTCCTAGGTTCAGCTCTATTAACCAACCAGATGATGGAAGAAAGTATGCTCATTAAAACTGCAGGTGGCATGAAACTAAGAGTGACTGTAAAGATTAGAATCCTAAATGGCTTTGTCAAATTGGAGAAAGTGTCTAAAAAGGATTAAATTCCAAAGGGGCCGCTGGGAAGGTCTACACTTACACAGCATTCATCATTTACCCAAGAACAGGACAGAGAGCTGTACAGCAGTTAGCAGCTCCTCAGAAAAGGATCTGGGGGCCAAAGTGAATCACAAACCAACAGGAGCCAGCAATACTGTATTGCTGAGAAAAGGCAACCACTGCGTTGAATCAGATGAACAGACACAAGGCTGCAGAGTTAAGTCCTGCCTCGTACTTAGGCTGAGGGCTGTATCCAGCCTTTGGGTATCACTTTTCCAAGAGGGATGTGATCAAAAGGAGGGAGTCCAGAGCAGCACAAAGATGAACACAGGATGAGAAAATGTCACCAACAAAGACCTGAAGTTATTAAGCCTCAAGAATAGGATTCTGCTATAGTTTTCAGGTATGGGAAGAGGCTGATGCAAAAAGGAAGGGAACAAACTGTTCCCTTTGTCCTCGGTGAGCAGCTGAAATTAGGAACAAAAAAAGATTCAGGTTAAACTTTCTAAAGAAAGGACAGTTAAACACTGGAAGAGATTTCATGGAATTGCAGAATGGTTTGGGTTGGAAGGAACCTTCAAAGCTCATTCAGCCCAACACCCCTGCCATGGCAAGGACATCTTTCACTAGATCAGAGCCCCGTCCATCCTGGCCTTGAACGCTGCCAGGGATGGGGCAGCCACAGCTTCTCTGGGCAACCTGCGCCAGGGCCTCACCACCCTCACAGGAAGAGCTTCTTCCTCATGTCCAATCTAAACCTACCTTCTTTCAGTTTAAAACTATCGCCCCTTATCTTGTCTCTCACTAGAAGCCCTGATAAAAGTATCTCTCTTCTGGACCCGGCCAGCTGCTCCTTCAGGAAGCTAACTAGCCACCACACCTTGTCCTTGTGGTCCCAGCAATTCTCTTACTCTCTTGGTTCTCCTGCTAGTTCTTTACTGCTGCTTTCACCAGCCTCAAAAAGACTCTCCTCACACCCCTGCCTTCAGCTCTGCTGGTTTTCAGGTGTCTGACATGGCTCTGCCCATAGCACCTTCTTTCTTTCCTTCATGCTTCTTCTAGCTAGCCTTATGTTTTAATTTAATACCATCTCTCAGCCCTATGCTGATGATTCATAGTTCTGCCTTTCTATTTCTGGACTGTCTCCTGTCCAAAATGAAGTCTCAGCTTATTTTCCCCTCCAGCATTTCAAGTGTGTACCCACAAGCCCAAGCTCAACATGATTAAAGAGAGCTGTTACTAATCCCAGCTTTGTCCCCTTTTCCCCCAAGCCCTTCCTGCTCAGTGCCTGGGGACATCACTTAGATCCTGTCTGTGAATTAAGGACACAATTCAGACAGGGAATAGAGTTCATGGACCTAACTCTCCTCTCTATATCCTGATTGTCCCTAAACCCCTACAGAGCTACACAAGTTACAGTCCCTGAAATACAGCCTTTATCATCAGGCCACACAGTCGAAAACCCCACGCTTCCACTCTACATCAATAACTATTGCACCCTTTCCCCCAAAAACTGTCTAACACTCATAAAATCGTGCCTCATCTGTATTCAGTCAGAATGCTGCTGCTAAAATTATCTTCCTAACCTCTCTTTCTTAAGCAGGCCAACCCCCCCTTTGAATCCCCCCTCCGGGTCCTCCTCTTTCGTCACATCAACTGCAAGCTGCTTGTCTTCACCCTCCCAACCTACTCATATGCCAACAATGATCCCTCCCTCAGTGCTGAAGAACTGACTCTTCTCCATCCCAAACTGTGACAGCAATCTCCACTTCCCAGCTGCTGAATTTCAAGCAAGCACCTCTATTTTCTCCCATTTGTACTTAGCGTTCAAAAAGAGCTCTCTGTAAACAACCTGAAATCTGCTTTATTACCCTCTTTCAAATTGCGTCTTAAAGCTCTCCTGTGCCTCTGTACTCACCAGAAACATAAAAAACAGCACAGGTTAGATGACTGCCATGTTAAGCCTGTGTCCACAATGCAGCCTACACTGTCCCACTGTCCCTGTGTGCTTCCTGCTTCGCCACTGGCATTTACTTCTCATTTTAAACAAGCCACAAGACCTCTGCAGCAGGGCTCTCTGTGTCCTGTGTTTTCGCAGGATTTTCTGCAGGAGGAACCTGATCAGATATGGCTCCAAGGTATGATTGCAATGAAAAAAAAAACAGCAACAGAAGCAGCAGACTCACACTTAACGTTCCCAAACAGAAATGCCAGGGCGCTTTCAACCCTGCAGCACGCACCACCCGCTGGGAACATCTGGCCAGCAGCATTTCTTCGTTCACAGATTTGCTCTCCAGTCATTCAACTGGAGATTGGGAAGGGATGTGTGCTTGCTAGAGGATGACCTGAAGGGCAAAGCCCTTTTCATTAAGCACAGGAATCACTGCTGGGCTAAACAGCAAAAACTGTCCAAAAATCAACAGCAGGATGCAAGCGAGAAACAAACATGCTACAGGGAGTAAGTGCTGGGGGCTGACAGCCCACGTTATCCATTGCAGCAGGCTGAGATACAAGATGACGAACCTGGAGCCGGTGGCTCCCAAACCTCCAGGACTACAGCATCAGCACAACACCACCAGGATTGTGGATGCAGCAACCAGTTAGCTGTAGCTGAGGCACAGTGCCCTCAATGACTGGGTGGATTTCATCACCACAGATCACATGGAAAGAACAAGATCTCACACATAGCCCCCGGCAAGAACTTCCAGAGTGACTCACACAAGCCAGAGCGGAGATGCAGCCCCATGGCAGCGAGCCACTGAGGACAGATGCAAACATCCCTTTCCCTCCCTGTGGCACCAGCGGGGCTGCTCTGCTCTGTCTAGATACCTGTTTTCTTGGGATATGCAGGAATTCAGAAACAGCAGGGGTTTGCCAGGTTTGGCTGAAACTGGGCAGCAGTTTTGCAAGTTACTGAGGCAGGAGAGGCAAGCAGACATAGAAGAACAGATCTTTATCACATGAACTTCCTTTCAATAGGGAAGCAGGGTAAAATTACCTTGATTTTCAGCTTTCCTGCCTCAGAAGACGCCTTGCTCTCGCTACAGAAAATCCACCTGAATAGGCATACCTCAGCTTCAGTGCTACTAGTGATGGCCAGAGCATTGCAGGGGTAATAAAATCATAGTTGCCTTTTTCAAGGAGGACACTGTAGGCAGAAATCAAATGGTCGTGGTTTGCCCATGCAGCTGTACAGGAGGCTCTGACTCACGGGAAGTCCTGGAGGAGGACTTAAAAGAAAACGGATGCCAAAGTAGGAAAGTGGGATCACAAAGATGAAAGGACCCCTCCTGCCCAGCAAGGGATGCAAAGGAAGTATGATGGTGCTTATCAAGGTTCAGAGCTCTGATCACAGGCACATTGCTGGGGCAGCTCTTGTATGCCTCAATTTCCAGCAGTTAGGCTTTTGTATCAGCCCTTCAGCCCATCGTTGCTTCTTTGGAAGCCATGACCCCTGCCCACAGCCCTCTCAAATTCACCGCCAGCCAAGAGTGAGGCCAGGGCTTTAGCTCCAGGGCTGGCACCCCATTGCCCAGGGACACCAGGAACACTCACTCTTGCACATGCTTCTGATGAAAGGAGGAGGTGGCACCCATTTCACATCAGCCAGCCCATCCGGAAACACAGTTTATGGTACAGATCTCACAGAATTTAAACCTACTTGGGCCACCCAAATTAACCAGAACTCCTATCCCCAGCTCTGAACAGCCAGCCTAGATGTGCAAACGCCATTAATCCTCATCTTGGCGAGACTACAGAGGAGGTCAGAGCCCAGCACTGCCCAAGACTTGAGGGTCTCCGCACAGAGCAAGCATGCTCCATCAGGAGCTTTAGGAAACTTCCTGAAAGCTGATGGCAAGATCACAGACCAATCGCCAAACACTAACCACACCTGAATTTCTCCTACTGCATCCTCACCACTCAAAGCTCCAGCCGCTCCAGCCCAAGCACAGAAGGAAAGCACAAGCAACAGTCCCGGCCACTAACCAAGGTCTCACCCTACACTGAACAGAGGCAGCTCCCAGGGACAGAGTTGCCACAACCACCCCTACTCTGAGAGAGGCCAGGCAGCTGCTGGTCAGTGGGATGTCACTGCTTGGAGCACCAGTCGGGTGTAGAACTGTCCCTAAACAAGCAAAAAGACTCTGTGAAACCAAACTGCGAAACTCCCTGCTGGGAGAAACTGTGAGAGCTGTGAGCTTACATTGGGTCAAAGAAGACTGAACAAGCCAAGGGAAGAGAGCCACCAAGGACAAAACAAGGCACAGAAACCACACTGAGCTCCGGAAGACCTGCCAAAACACTTGGAGAAAGCATTCCTCAAAGAGGCACTGGCTCCCATTCTCCTCCCCAGGCACTTGACTTGGGCTGCTGTCATGCTCAGGATATTTAGTAAACAGACCTTTACTGTAAACTGTCTCACCCAAGCTCAGAATCAGAGGTTCATTTTGCCTTGCCCCCCAGCTCTGACCATGCATTACCCCCTTCTTGCCTGCGCCCACACCCACATTCATGTGGTCACGCTGTGAGCCCAGTGCGCAGCTCAGAACAGATCCACCAAATCCCAATGCAAATCTTGGTTTCCACCACAGCAGTTCCCTGATCCAGCTCACCACGCAGCAGCCAGCGCTGGCAAAAGGGAGGGCAGGCAAGGAGCTGCCAGGTGGGAAGAGCTACATGGTCCCTTCTAGCAGGAACCACATGTGTGCTGGATTTAGGTAATTGTGAAACCACAGCCACAGAAATCTCCAATGCATGCACTGAGGCCACATCCAAATCTGTTCTTTCCCTGCGGTGTACCTCCATATCCCCATCTTTTCCTCTTCAGCCACAGAGTTCTTGCCCCTGCAGCACCAGAAACCACCTCTTCCCTCACCACTGCACCTGTAACCTCATCCCACTCAGTCTTCAGCTGTCAAGATCATCCTCCAGTGTTCCTGCTCCAGCTTTATCACCTTTTCCAACTCCTGTCAATCACAGCATCAAGCAATTTCTTTTTCTGCTCTTCTGACTCTCCCACAAAACCTTACCCTTGAGTTGTGAGTTCTATGATGTGAGACCTGCATCTGGCAAAGGTTATTCCAGATGATTTGGGATGCAACATAAAACATCATTAAAGAGTGGATATATTTGTCCAAGCATGCTACAGGCCTCCTCCAGCAGTGTTTCCACTCAGTCCATCAATCCCAGAGGGACAAGGTCTCCCTGCGCACCAGGACCTGCATCAGGCCTCTTCCCACACAGACGTTTCTGCTTGTGCTGCTCACACCGTGCATCGGCTCTGGGAGATGTTGAGCAGTGCTGGTCCTGCTGATTCCTCTGCCACTTGCTGTGGGAGAGGATCCAAGGCTTTTCCTTGCTAGCATGTACAGTGGCTCGAGAAGATCCACCAAGGAAGTCTCACCCAGCAGTTTTCACCCTGAGACCCCAAACAAAACAGAACATGTGACCTTAATTTCCAGCCAAGCTCGAGACTGCAGTGACACAGAAGCCCAGCCCCATTCCAGCACGCAGAGGGGCTGCACAGCAGGAGACACACAGATGCCTGGGATGACCACCGCCAGCCCCAGGGGCAGAGATGCGCTGACGGCTCTCAAGTTTGCTGCTCACAGAGGAGATGGAGCCCAGCTTCTCCCACTGCACCCCACCACTATTCCCTGTGGTTTCCAAGCCTTCAGGAACTTAAAGGCACACATAAACAAGGCAATTCTGCAGAGGTCATGGAATTAGCAGGAAAAAGCTAGCTAAGCAGAACACTCTCCTTCCCAAAGGGTGTAATTTACTTGAGGCTGATTCAGCTGAGCAGGGACATGCTGGCAAACCCTGCATGTGGCCTGGCAGCATGGGACAACCCAGAACCACAGCAGGATGCTGGGACAACTCCAGAGAGCTTCGCTCTTATCTTCCTCAAGAAGGTACTGCATCAACAGCAACTCCTGCCTTGGATTTTGCTTTGTGAATCAGAGCATCAGGAGCCAGTTTCAGAAGACACTGGGAAAGGATGCAGACTAGAGCTGTAAAATTGATGCTGGAAATGGATACAATGGTTCAGCCAGTTTAAGTCATCAGAGAGACAGGAAACTGACCCCATTAATTGGTACAAGCAGCTTTAAACACAAAAATACCCTGGTATCAAAGGAGTACTCTCTCTTAGAAATGCAAAAATGAATATCCAGGATGTTGGAGATGTCTATTGAAAAAAATATGCTAATTATTAACAGCAAGACAGCTAACAATGGACAGCTAATGCTGTCCAGGCAGCAAGGACCTGGACAGTAACTGCATCTCAAAGATATGCCTTATCCAGCTGCCCTACTGGGAAAAGGCTAAACCCTGGCATGAAAGCTGTCACACCAAGTGACCCAATAGCCCATTCTAGTTATAAACGCAGCAGAACAGCTGGGACAATGCACAGCCAAGACTCAAAGGCAACTCCTGCCCAGCTAAAGCCAGATGCAGAGGCACAGTTAACCACCCCCCTGCTATCAGCAGATCATTCTCCAGGCTTTTTCAATCCTGTGCCTCTGCCAGGGAAGCAACAGCTGAGGAATACAGAGGAAATCTTTTCCAAACTAATCCCACTTCTTAAAATGCAGAAAGGAACCAAAACGAGTTTAGCAGCATGTTGGAGGGGTGTGAAAGGATGATAAAGAGAAAAACATGCATTCCAGGTAAAACTCTGACTACTCAGACAGATTCTTGCTCCTACTACCTGGTCACCAAGTCCTCTCAGCACAGCCAACAACCTTCTCCAAGCTCTTCCCTTGCAGCCTAGGTGGGCTGCAAGACGTGCACGACAGCTAACATCAAGAAAAGATTCTAATCATTCAACAAAAGCTCTGCTGATGGATCTCACCTACTTCTCATCTACCTTCCACCTCCTCCCCGCTGGCCTCCATTACTTCATGCACACAGAAGATCTCTCTGTAACCATGATCCTCCTTCCATCACTCCATCTTCCTGGCTGCTCCCTCCGGCGCGCCTGGGGGTCCACGATGGCTCTTGCTGCCCCATGCAACACACAGTCCCCATCCTGCGCATCCCTCTGGTAACACCCTGCACCATCAGCGTCGCTCTCCCTGCCTAGAACCTGCATTTTGGTCACTTCTGAAAACTCACTTCTATGAAAGAAATTAAGTGCTGTGTGATTACTGTTCCAATTACAAACTCTATTAATATAATCCTGTCCATAGTCTGTTCCAGAGTAACATAGTTAGAGGTTACATTTATTACAATAAGGGGTCGCACCAACCTCGGAACTGAAGTTGCATATCATTTTGCTTTATGCACGTATGAAATCTTTTATGGAGCTCAGCAGCTTGCAGCAGCCTCTGAAATTTGGCAAAGAAACAAGCCTGGGATGAGGGAAGCGCTTTTCGCTAGCCCCCTGAAAATCTGTCCAAATTTGGCGGTTAGAAACTACTGAAAACCACCGGGTCCTGCCTGTGATTCAGCTGACGGTGGCGACCGGCCAAGCCCACCGCCTTCCCCAGCCCTGGGCGCCCAACAGCACTCTCTCCCGCCACAGCCTCTGAGTGAAGAAGCTCCAACTACAAGGAAGAGACTAAAATAAAGCTGATTTCCCTTTCCTCCCACAGTGACACTGAGCGCTGTCTCCAGTCGGGCCCAGGAGAGGCTGACCAGCAAGCAGCCACAGGTCCGTCCACGTGCTGCTTTCATCCCATCACCGACTCCAAACTCTTCTTGTTTCTCCTTGGGAAAAGCTCCTTCCCCCAGACCCATCCAAGCTACCAGGGCTCCCAGGGGCAGCAGCCTACCCAACTCCTTCTTCACCTCCCTCCTTGCAATGCTGGCTGCAGCACGAGCCACAAAACCACAAGGTTTCTGTACAGAGCACGTTCTGAAAGGGAAAACCTGCACTGAAGCATTGGCCACCCCGGTTCTGGCCAGAGGGTTAGCAGCTTGCGCACACCCCTGCAGAAAGGCACAGGCCCCTGCCTTTCTCCCTTTGAAAAATGAAGGGATTGCCTGCAGGAAAGGAATCTGGTAAGAGGACATAAGCAAGACTTGCAAGATCCAGCACTCAGTGTTAGAAAGTGGAATTTGGGATTTCACTGGCAACTTCCATAACAGATTTTAGGACCAGAAGCATCATTATGATCACAGAATCTGATTTTTGGAACAACAACATAAACAAAAACCCTCTTCTAGCAACTCCTGTATCTAGCCCAAAACATGCAGTTTAGAAGGATACTCTCTTCCATATTCGGGTGCTTCAAGAGATGGTAACATCTCCAGCAAAACCCTTCCAATGGTTAATTACCCCACTGTTAATTCAGCCTTCCACATATAGGTGGTAACTTACTGCAGGTAACTGCAGAGTCACAGCACACTTCACCAGGATCACAATGCCACACAGTGCTGAGCAGGTAAGCGCGGACTGCAGCCAAAATAGGGAAATCTGTGGGATTCCTGCTCCGCCAAATGGACCGCTGGAAATAAAGGAGCGACAAGATGGGGAAGGACCAGAAGAGACAGGACGGGTCTGTGACTGAAGCATGCTGGTCACTCCTCACCCCTCACTTTTCAGGTTAAACAAGACCACTGCCATCCAGCTTTGGAAGGCCCGGACTGCCTGCAGCTGCGTGTGGAAGAATTTTGTTTCACACCTTGCTTTGAGCAGCAGGAGAAAACACGCACCACAAGTGAAGTTGCTAAGAGACGCACCTAAACGCCAACACGCTCGGCATCAGCTTCCCCATGTTCACATGGCGCAGGAGGGCAATGGCTGGGGAGGACACAGGCACCCAACACCCTGAGGTGGCTGGAGTGGCTCTGCAGCCCCGCATGGAGGGAAACAAGGGCAGGGACACAGAAAGCCCACGCTCTGTCTGCAGAGAGATGGGTAACTGGGGAGTAAAGCCCGGGTTTCGTACAGCAGTATTTCAGTTGGCAGCTTCTCCATCCCACAACATGGGAATGACAAGCAGGGTTAGACCATATCATCACAGTTGCTGGTTACTTGGGTCTTCCACTGCATCAGAGGCACATTAAGGAAGAGCTGCAGGAGCTCCTTGGGAATGGACATGACAGGGTCTTCTCCCACCAGGACTGTCCCGACCTCCCTGGTAGGAGCCTCAGCGCCAAGGGCTTGGGCACTGCTATGGCCTGTGCACTCCCACTCACCTCTTGTACCAATCCCTTCCCTCTTCACCTCATTAAATTCCATTAATTCAACTGTGGCAGAAGACCTCACCGACCAGTCACAGAAGTGGGAAAAGCCCCCTCCTGTTATTGGTTCCACATCTGCCCTGTTCTGATCCCACTGAACATCCTTTGTCCTTGCATCGCAAGACAGATGAAACAACTGACATCCCCTCAAACATGCAAACCTTCAGATTTCTGTTACAGTCCCTCTGGCTTTCCTTCCTTGGAAAGAAACCATCCCAGGGACTGGAGTGGGATGGAGGCATCTTGAGAAGAGCTCCAGGGGAGCCACTGGACCAGGCTGTCACCCGCTGTGGTAGTCAACACAGCGCTACTCCATTCCACCGCTATCCAAACCGGTCCCACGTGCCACCTGCAGCGATGTGTCTGGTGTGAGCGCCTGGGAGCACGCTGCCAAAACCGAGCAGCGACAACAAAAACCACAGCAGGGAAACAGCCATGCTCAACAGGCCACCAAAGCAAACCAGGACCCCTCATCCAGGCCAAACGGCACACGTGGCCCTAAGGATTTCCCTGTTGAAGGGCGAAGCCTGGCTGCAGAGCCAGAGGGTTGAGGCTCACCAAAGCCAGCCAGAGGGACCCCTGAGTGGCTGAGCTGCCTCCAGCCCACCCAGCTCAGCACCTTCCCTTTCCCCTCATCCATTCCTTCCCTCGGCTCTACCTCAGCCTCTCAGCTGCGAGTTCCTGGGCCGACACCGCAGTTTTCCGCATTATTCATCTTAACGGGCTCCAGCACACCGCACGCCCACAGGACTCCGCTGCCCGCCGATTCCAAGGACAGATCCCCCCGCCCAGAGCTCCGCGCCCGGCTCGCAGCCCCCGGTCGGGAGGGAGGACGAAGGCGGGCGGGCTACACCCCTGCGCAGGCCGCGACCCCCAGCGCTGCCCGCCGCTGTGCCGCGCCGGGACCCCGGGGCCGGGGCGGCTGCGGAGCACACACCCCCCCTTCCCACCCCCCTTCCCGGCTCCCTTCCCGCCCGGTTCCGTGCCTGCAGCCCCGGGGACGAAGCCCGGCTCGGCCCCCGGCATTGGTGGGCGCCGCAGCCGCAGGCCCCGGCCCGCCTCGGCGCAGGCCTCAGCCCGGCCCCACTGCGCCTCCGGCCACCCCCGCGGGCCGGCGCGGCCACTTCCCGCCGCAGCTGCGGGGCCCGGCGAGCAGGGCTGCAGCCGGGCCTCGCGGGCAGGCAGCGGGCGAGGCCCCCGCCCCCGGCGGGCACCGGGAGCAGGTGCAGCGGACGGCGGGGACAAAGGGCAGCGCCGATGGCCCGGCCCGGTTCCGCGCGGTGGGATGCGGCGGGGCCGGGGCCGGAGCGACCTCGCTTGGCTTAGCCGGGCCTGGCCCAGCGCGGTTCGGCGCGGCCCGGTTCGGCTGCCCCCGGTTCGGTTCGGCTGTCCCCGATTCGGGCGCTCCGCTCACCCTCGATGGAGATGACGTGCTCGCGGATCTGGCTCTGCAGCGCCAGGTCCTCCACGCGCTCGATGAGGTCGTAGATGGCGTAGATGTTGGGGTGCACCGACTCGAAGCGACCGATCTCGGCCCGGATCGCCGCCGAGTTGGACAGACCGAACTGCGGCGGCGGCGGCCCGCCGGGCTGCGGCCCCGAGGGGCCGGGCACCGGTACCGGCACCGGCCCGCCCGGCGCCGCCAGGCTCTGCTGCTGCGGGCTCTGCCCGGGCCCGCCCTGGAAGTTCATGGCGGCGGTGACGGGGCCGGCGGTCAGCGGCGCGGGGCCGCCGGCA
>WYDI02009517.1:0-53513 GCA_009867235.2 Psittacus erithacus | reverse complement strand
AGGGAAGTTGTGAATGCTCCATTCCTGGCAGTGCTCAAGGCCAGGCTGGACAGAGCCTTGGGTGACATGGTTTAGTGTGAGGTGTCCTAGCCCATGGCAGGGGTCTGGAACTAGATGATCTTAAGGTCCTTTCCAACTCTAACTATTCTATGATTCTAAGATAGAAGTTGACTCACATACCTTGGCAGTAACTCAAAGACAGTGGAGGCACCCAGAAGGAAATAGCATCGCAAGCTGGTGAGGTGGCAGCTGCATTCATAAGCTGAAACCAATGTTTTGCCATAAAAACTATACCACTTCCACTCATATTTTATTTCCAGTTTTATTAAAGATAGGTGTGAAAAAGGGAAGTCTAGCATCAGTATGAACAGAGATCTGTGTATCTTCAAAAGCAATCTCTCAGAAAAACACAAGGTATTTATAGAACAGCTTTACAAACACCACCAAGATTTGTCAGAGATCAACAGCTACTTCTGTCCCACGTTACTGCCATCTTTTTTGGACAACTAGGGCAGACATCAAGAATGCACCAGAATATCTGTCCTGGCAAATTTTTCACCAGCAGCTGAAGGCACATGTTAAATATGCTAGTTGTCAGAATCCTTTCAACACATAGCTCTTCAGGAAGGGATTTAGTACTAGAAAGGACATGCAAAGAGCAGCATAAGCACAGTCTGGGACAAGGGAGCCTATTTTATTTTGCCCTAAGCAACACTTGATGGTTTGGATGGAATTCAGATTCAGAATAAAATAGGTTTGCCTTCAAAACAGATTGCATAATTGGCTTTAGGTTTTAGTGCAATTTTCTTTATAAATGGACCAAATCTTCAAGTTGCTCATAACTCAACTGTTTGAAAACAGCAACAAATCTAACTGCCCCCAAGGAAATATATTCTTATCCCCAAACTGAGACATACAGATTGGCCAGCCAAGCTGCAATGAAGGAAACTGCCAGAGCAGCATCTTGAATTAAACAGCAACCAGCAGCCCCCAGACAGCCCTGAGAACTGCAAAATCTGAAAGTGTGACTTCTGTTTCACAGATTAACTTTGCTTCAATCAAAACTACATAAAACACAGTCCTTAATACCCATTTAAAACTATGAAGGCAGTTTAGCAGAAAGGGATAGGAGTGATAAGGCATTAAGCTTTTATGCCTGTATTTTATATCTTGTAGCAAAGCAAGACAACAAAGTAATACTTCAACAGTTTGCTCAAAAACAAGGTTTAAATCAGCAATCTGATCTACTCACCCTTTTCACCAGTATCCAGGAAAAGTTCCTTAATGTCATCTGTCAACATATTCTGCAAGTGGTCTTGTCCATGCTCTGCATCATTATCATCAAACTGAGCTTCTATAATGACATCTGGGCTTCTAGCATCGCCTTTCGCTGCCTCTTGAGGAATGCAAGTGTCCAACATATCCTCAGGGACATTTGAGTCATGTGTGGCTTCTGTTTCTTTGTCGCAACCATCTGGCTTTATTACCTGAAGGAGCAGAGGATTAAAAACAAAAGAGGCAAGCTAAATCACTGGACTGAAGGAAGAAAATACTATCTTTTCTTTTTCATCTGCATCCCCAAGGAGGTGACAATGAATTGTGGGTGGCTGGTGACACACTGCAATTGCCATATAATTAGCCATAGATATTGCACAACGGAAAAAGGTACCTTACTAGGATAAAGATGGGAACAGCATGGCTTTTACAATACCTCAACTGTGACAATAATGTATCCAAAGCGTATCTAGAGCATGACATACAGTTCCTGCCAGGCCTCTAATCAGCTCTCCAGAAACTGGGAGTAAGCACAGAGAGGGAGGAGGATACACTACAATGTAATGACTTGCTTAGACCATTTTTCACCAAGATATACTAATCATCCAGGGAAGTCGCAAAACTCAAGTAGTTTCGGTGAATGCTGGGATCATGTCAAAATACATCTCTGGGAGAGCTCTCCAACACACAATTAGGAACAGACTGAGTAAGTACAGACCAGAGAACACCGAGACCTGCGGAAGAACTGGACTGCGGCAGCTTGGTATGGCACAGAGCTTTACATTTATTTTAGGCTCCAGTCTTTTTGTTAAAGGCATTCAGTCATTGCTGATACTTCTACAAATCTCATAATTACATTACAAAGAGGAATGAACTCAATAAAAGTACAAATTACTTAATCATTAACTGACTGATAATTTGGATAAGCAACTCTGATCATTGCTACAGATTTGTCCCCACTTTAGTGCAGGAATCGTACAGGGAGAGGAAAAACTGTATGTGTAATTGCATCATATAAAATCATGAAAAACCCATGTATCAATATACACCAGACCTGGATGGCATACTTAATTTCATACTTCATTTCATGTAACAAGAGGCAGAAACTGCTCCATCTCAGGATATAATGATCAAAATGGCTGACAACTTGGACAAGTACGCCTTTACTAGTGCTTCATGCAACCAACAGCAAGTTGCAAGCACTGGAACCCTGATCCAGGTTTTAGTTTCAAAAGTGTTTTAAGTCTCACTCAAGCTGTGGTACTCCAGTGCAAGATTCAAATCAGCATGGAATAAGAAACAGCCTACTAATTATTAAAATCACAAAGAAACTGAGTGATCCCATTCCAATGCCCTCCCAGTGACTCAGCTTCTCTCCTGCTGGTGCTGGTGTTCACCAGGCAGGCAACTCCCTAGAGATCCTCCTTCAAGGTACCCCATCCTCAGCATCACTAACCCAGTACATGATAGCAGCAACTCATGCCACTAGCAAGGCAAGTGAAGGGCCCTTTTAAAAGATGCAATAATAATAAGGAAAGAGCTTTCTGGTAACGTATTTTATATGATAGATATAGTCACTAGAAATAAGCATAAATAGCCTCAACAGGTTGAGGGCTCAACAGGTCCTAGCTCAAACAGTCTAAGCATTCCAAGTGAGAAAAATACAATCCAGAAAGCTCCACAAATTACTGTTTAGTAACTAAAAAGCACGGAGATCAAAATCAGATCTGTATAGGGGAGACTTTCACAATTTTACATATACAGAGCCATAGCCTTGGTAATCTTTTCACAATACACAGCAGAAGTAAAATCAATTTTAAAAGAGGGCTGAATTGAAGTCTTTAACAAAAACTCAGATGACATTACTTTGAACTCTCATTACCTTCTGTGACTCTGCTTTCCATCTTTATTTTCATTTTTTAATATGTATATAATTTGTTACCATAGCAGATTTTGACTCAAACATTAGATTGTGACAAAAAGGAAAAAAGTTTGGCAGAAGATGGGAAAATGGCTGATTATTAAATCTGGCTACATTTGGTACACAAAATACTGACACACAATGGTCTGGGCAAGAACAGCCTATTAGATTAGAGCTGACAAGGCTCCACATGCTAGTGACTCTGCCAGTGTGCCTATCCAAAAGAAAACCAGTGTCAACACTAATGTCTGGACTGTACTATGGTCAGATGTGGATGTATTCAGCTCTTAAATTTCAATTGCACCAGATGTGTGCAAGTGTGCAGCTGCAGCAGGAGTCCATTTTCTTCAACTCCTTCAGGCTTTGCCTGAATTTCTTTCTCTCCAAGTTGCTCTTTGGAGAGTGAGAGATGTGTTTCAGGTGCTAAATTACAAAGCTTTCTAGACATAATGCGGTGAACAACATCAAATATATCTGAATGTTAGGAAATGCTTCTCTAAAGATGCAGCACTGAAAAGCTTATGCTTGAAGAGTTTATGCTGCATTAAAGAAGGCAACAGATACAGATTTCTTTTTAAATGCTGTGTACTAAAATCACCAAGCCAGAGGACACACACTGCTGCCACTAGCTAGCGTGATACTCCAGCTGTGACTACCCAAGTCCCCAGTCACACATTTCCTTATGGATTTGCAAATGGACTTTTTAGTAAAGTTTTCCAGAGTCCACAAATTCACAACTTCCACACAGCAGAGCAGCAAAATGTCCAGATGCTGGCAAGCATGGGCAACAGGATTTGTCTTCTTTTTAAGGCCAAGACAGATCATTTAGGCTGACCTCATACAGAACGGAGCAGGGAATTTCACTCAAAATTTCTTACATCACACAAAAAAATTAGGGAAGCTGTACATCACAAGACTGGAAAACTGCATAAGACTTTACAAAATCGGGAGCTCAGTGGATACAATTACTCAATTTAAGATGATCAGAATTGCTGGCCAACATGAGCTCATCACACAAATTCCAAACAGCAGATCCTTCTGCATATGAGCAGCAGCAAATTTGACTGTGACAGAATAAGCATTTCTTATATGCAGCATCTTGGAAACAAAAACTGATGACACTGCACCCTCCTATTTCTTATTATGCTTATTGAATTTTGCATACATCTAGAACATATCAGTACCTATCAGAGATGCAGGGTAAATTAAACGTACAATTGGCTAAGTCTATCATGTAGTCATACGTGCAGTAAAAAGCATCATTCTCTGCCAAAGCAGCTAACTCTGCATGGACCCAGGAGGAGGGGATTCCCCCTTGCTGCATATGCATGAAACATATGATCATGCAAACATCCCAGGATGCATGGTTAAAGCCCTCTAAAGGACCTTAACTTCCTGGCCTGAGAAGTCAAATGTCTACCGTATGGTTCTATTACTTTCCTATGCTCTTCCATACTTTTTTTTAAGTTTTAATAAGCATTTTTATGAAAGTCGATTGCTTATTTGAATCTCATCCTTAAGATAGTGACTAAGTTTTCTTCCAGCTTTAAACAAACATCTATTACTGAACAAGCATCAGGTTTCTGCCCCACAGTGATTGCTTCGTAAGGTCATAGCTGACTTGAACACAATATCTTTGAATGAAAAGCCCATTTCAACCAAAAATGTAATAAAAAACAGCTAGTGGGCAGCAACACCCTGGCATGGACACGTACACTCTGGACAGCAGAGTGACTACCTTGCCGTATCCAGCCCCATCTTGAAGTAGCCATCAAATGAACAGTTGTCCTTACAACTTATTTGCCCTTAGTTGTCCTTACAACAAATTCCTTGGGAGGAATTTGTTCCAACAGAAAACTGAATCTGGAATCTGTGCATCTGCAAGCACAAGGATTACCTCTTGAGCTGCAGCAGAAACTGTTTTCTCTGCCAGAAGCAATCTTATATCTGTCTTGTTAGTTCCAAGCTTTTCACAGACTTCTGACCTAAGCCTGACATCCACATGTGGACAAAGCCTAGGCTTGCTCACTCTAAGATCAGGTATGGGGTTTTGTTGCTGACTCTTCAATGGCAACAGCCAGCAATTTACCTATAAGTCTATAATCTCAAGCTACTGAACCAGACCAATGATTTTCAATTATAATTAAGCTATTATGCCCCAAGCTTTTTCCAATAAATGCACCGAGCCCCTAAAGTGTTTAAGCCTGACACTAATAGGTTTGCTTTTCTTCCTCAGTCATCTATGACCCAAGCAATCCACGAATCCTCATAGATCTGAAGATGTGACACAGAGGTCTGCTGGACTAGACACAGCTGGACAGATACACCTTGCAGGATCATCTTCACTACAGCTGTTTTGGACAGAGACTCAATAAAAATTACATTCTTCATCTCACTCAAAATATTATTATTAAAAAAAGTATTTTCGTAAGGATAGTGGGGAAGAATGGAAATGATATAGCACAATATCTCTTCTCTGTAAGTCAGTCAAACCCCAACAAAATTCCTCCTAACAAGTAATGAATCCCCAAATCTATAACTTATCTAAAAGATTTTAGAAGTGAGAAACCATGAATAACTCTTTTCACTGGGGCAGACAAATAATGCACAAAGAGGCTCCTCATGCTGCTACAGAAAGATGCAGTAGATTCACCAGTGAATAGGAGCTGAAGATAGATTCATAGTAGGCAGGGAGCTCACACTAAACAGGGAGGACTAAACACAGGAACAGCTATAAAGAAAATTAAATCTTCAGTCCAAGACTGCTTCTTAGGTTTACAAACCAAGGTAAGACACCTTTCAGCTATCGACAAGTTATTATGCTCAATACTGAGTAGAGAGACAAAGCTTAGGTGAGAGTCGTTGGTTCTCTCTACAGTTGAGCCCTTGTTAGGCAACAAGTTTGAGAAACAGAAATACTGAAAGCAGCTATTTCAAAAGACTGCTAAAAACAGGGGCTTTGGACCAAATTACCATCTCGCCATTAAAAAGACCGTTGCTACCACAACACTAATACAAACATCACATTTCATACCAATACTGCAAACACCTGCATCTATTAGTCCTCCCAGCTTTCGCCATATTAAACAGGCTTTGCTTAAAAGCTGGTTCCCTAATGTACACTCACAAAGGAGTAGGAACAGAGCCTGGCTAACATGAGGATGCTGTCAGAGCTCATACATACACGCTAGAGCCAAGCTACCATAAATATTGCAAGGAAGGGCTTTGCTTTTCTGAAAAGAGCAACCAAACAAAGGCTGGCTTACTCTGGCTCCTTCTTGGATAAAGAAAGGATGGCACTTCCAGTAAGAGAAAAAACACCTGTCCTAATCACCCTTCCTTCTCTTTCATAATGCCACATACACCAAACTGCTCTGGCAAAGACAACAACCCAGTAAAGGTGACTAGTCTTAGCAGCAGCAGTTACAGCAGTACTTTTAAAATAACAATGAAGTTAGACTGGGTGGAGTTTTTTATTGTGGTTTGGGGTTCGTTTGTTGGGGTTTTTAACAATCTATTTTAATTCTAAATCACAAGAAACACTAACAGGCCACAGGATAGCTATTTTACATTAAACAGCACATTACAGTTTACATTTCAGACACCACACTGGATGTGACAATCATACAAACATCCAAACTAAAACCTCTTCCTCTTGATTAGGAAATAGCTACTTGTTTCTCCCTAGTGGGTTCTGTTATTCCCAGATATCACACACAGTTTTGTCTCAGCAGTTGCCACAATACGCCCACTAAATCAATTGTATCCCCAAAGTGATCTCCCTTGCTTTCACCAGCACCCTGCATCCTCTCTGCTCAGACTAACCTGCAAGCTGAGTTTTTACTGCAGAGTTAATTCAAGTAATCAGACTGATCATCCAGATTTGGTCCAACCCAAGCAAACATCTGTGCGCTCAGGCTTGTCAGGGCAGCTGCACAGGTACTGGAATAAATGGCAGAAAAACAAACAAACAAACAAACAAAACACACACACACACAAAAAAAGCCAAGCACAAAACCAAACAAAAGCCAACACCAAACTCCACAAAAAGAAGTATCTCACTACTTCATCCTGCTTCACCAATAAACCTGATTCCTGAACTGTTCGCTCATCTTCTGGCTTCACGCTTTACCTAAACATCACAGGTTAGAGTGGATTCCGTCCAAGTCCTTTTCCTACCACCTTGCACAAATAACCAGAGTAAGAAGTGGAAAAGCATCAACAGGGAAAATTCTCAAGACTGACCTTTCTGAATGCTAAAGCCAAAACAAGAACTGTCTCCTCACCATGTATCTCTCCTCCCTATCTGGTCTCTGACCTATCATTTGCCTCTGAAAGCTCTCCACTCACCTTGCCCTGGCCCTCATCCCACACCTACGGTCTGCTTCCAAACATGTTTATCAGCACTTCATTATCACTGAGCAGGAGACTGTTGCCTCTTCCCCCATCCCTCCTCAAGAAGTACTCCTGCCTTCATCCCCTTCCTGCCACTTCTTCGTGGTCTCCCCAGATCCATCTCTCCCAAGTCTGGTGCCTGAACCACTATCTGTAGGGTACATTGTCCTAGGATCAGGACCACGTTCCCTCCGGCTCGTTTCACTTGGCTCTCCTAAAAGGACAAACTGAACAGCTCCTTCTGTACAATCCTGCCTTTTGCACCCTCTAAGAATTGCTGAGAAGCAGGAAAAGAAAAGAAGTTGTCAGAAGCAGCTTCTCCCTTCTCAGCAGAGGTACACCATATGTGCCATGGCACCAGTGGCATGGATCACACCACTCCAAAACTCCAAAAACAAGCCACTTTGCAGCCAGCAGAGGAAATATCTGAGCTCAGAGCAGATCCCTTGCCCCAAGTTGCTTTGAAAGCAGAGCTGGTAAAGGCTCATAACAGGCTGTTGAGAGGTCTATACAACCTTTCCCAAGGATTATTTGGGAATACCTCTGAGAGATCTCTCTCTCAGCTTGAGGGGATTCACACTTCAGATATTTCTGTGATACTTAGCCATGCTGAGGGTAACGGTGTCAAGAAGATAATGGGCAAGGACAGTTTCACCAAGCAGGCCGGTGCCTGCTTGTGGGAAACACTGTACAATCTCCTTTGTAGACAAGCTGACCTGGTAAGGACTCCCAACAGCATTACAAAGAGCTGTGTACAATTATAGCCAGATGAACAAACTTTGTTCCACACTTTCCACTTCTGCTGCCATCCTGGGATTTGATTTGGTGCTAAAAAAATAGCCTCTATTTTCAGAATACCTACTGCTATTGCACTGACCTTTCCACACACATTCCCCAAAACACAGGAGTCCCTGGAGCAGAAGTGACACAGCAAACACCTTGTCTCAAAACCACAGCTGCCCAACCCACACGCTATTCTTTTACACCTCACTTAAAGCAGTGATGAATACTTAGCTACAGCCCATGTACCGTACAGCAAATGACTCTAGTGATAAAAACTTTAACCCTGGGGAGGTGAAAAAGGTCTAGTTCAGCATCCAACCTTTATTGTGACCCAGGAACCAACTTTCTCCTGCATACTCATAAAATCTGATAAGGCACACACAGCTACAAACAAACCCTTTTCATAAAAGAGGCCCTTAAAACTCGCAGCTTCCCTGCTGGACCCCAGTGAAATGTTCCTTGTACCTTGGGTCTTTGTATTGCCTGCTCCTCACAAGACCTCCCACTTTGGTTCATCTCATGAGCTGTGTGTTGCACTCCAGGCCACAGTGAACTGGAAATAAGAGTGTAATGCACAGGGCCCAGCTACGAGGTTGCCAGAACATATTGGTTTGAAACATCACAGAAAATATTCAGCTCCATATTTTCAACAGTAGCCAGAAAGAAAATGCATGGAACAATTTTGAGAACTGTTTTTCAAAAGTCATTTAAATCAAATTATGCCCCATGCACATTGGCAGCAAAACTCTCTCGACTAACTGGAACTGGTTTTCTTTTCCTTGTGTGTGTGTTCTTTTCTTTTTGGTTTAACATTTTTCTTTTTTAATTGACTCCCAGCCATCTTTTTCTGGTAATGTGGACAGGCACCGCAACACTACAGGAATGGATGCCAGGAGAAAACCTATGATGCACAGTCCCTAGAATAAATCACTCAAGAGGGGTGGATTAGAGGAAGAGAGCAACGTAAGGTTACATCTTCAAATGTACGATTCTCTGAAATCACTGGATTTTCAGCAAACTACTGCAGAATGATATCCAGTTTGTATGTGATGTAAAGAAGCAGACTAGCACTTGGATTCTTAAAAAGTTCAAGACAATACTGTGAATCAATATATACTTTAAAAGACGTAATTATTACACAGTGCTTTCATGTAATCAGAAAAGAATCTACTTGTGCTGAGTGTGTATCATTTGAAAGCTGCAATGCCAAGCAAATCTACACCGCTGGCTCACACAAACCCAAAGTATTATTCATTACTGCCTTTTTTTTTTTTTTAACAATACAAGTATGTATGAAAAACATATTTCCTGGAAACAATGGTACTCTTTGAAAACTTATTCAACATTTCATAAACCAAACAAGCCTGCACCCGCACGTGCCTAAAAGGAAAGTGGGTTGACAACGCAAACTAATCAAAATGTACTGGAAGGGCTATCCAAGATATTTGCATACCTATATCTCCCAGGGCTATATAGGTTTGAAGCTTTGTTCAGAACTGTGCAGAAATTATTTCCCATGTGTCTAAGAAAACCTCCTGTCAGTGATTAGCACTTTAACTTATCAAGGCAGGAAACAAACCAAGAGTTAACATGTTGGGGCTCCCGCCTTAAGCCCCCCACTTTCTTTTTCTGATCATTTTGATTTGTTCCTCTGAGTGCCATCTTCCAGGGGTCTCAGCCCTCCCCATGTTTTGACACACTTTCAAAGCCCAGAATGGTACACCTGGGAAAAAGCACACACTGTTCAGGAAGTGCACAAGGGCCAAGAAAAGCAATAGAAATTTCCACAGTTAACTTGTATTACTGGTTGCCAGTAAGTCTCTTATTATGAAAACCTGTAATTAGGAACTGTCATATTACAGAACAATTTATGGAAGTTTTGAGAGTATATATGCCCCAGTGGGAACTTCCTTTGACTGGGGTGTTCCATCAGCCCAGGTCTGCTTATTTATTAGCGCAGGGAGAAAAGCATCAGGAACCTAAACAAGTGCTGAAGCGTCACGGAGACTCCCACTCTAGAAATGCTTCAGACAGTTCTTAGCTCCTTAGTATTTCCAGTCATCCATCTTTATGGCTGCATTCAGTCAACAGCTGGACTGCCCTATTTTTATTTCATTTTATTTTCTGCAGGAATATTCTTGCATTTATACTGTTATCAACTGCTCCTTTGAGGACAGAGAAGGTAAAACACAGCTGCTCTGGGCTGAGCGCATCCTGCTTTGCCTGCCTCAATTTGCCATCAAATGAGCTTGGCAAAATTAGATCCTGCTCTGACAGTCTGTACCCTGCCACACTAGGGAAACTGGCACCTACATTCTTTCCTAAATCAGATTTCAATTGTATTAAAATATAGGTCCAAGAGCAAAAACCTCCCCCAATGCCAGCATGATACTATTAAAGTAAGCCACACAAAACCAACCAGTGCTTCTTTTGCAGGTAGTCATGTTTTGGTGTGAAAGTAGAGATTTCATAACAGTTGCTAGCGACTGCATCCCAGAAAACTTAAGAGACTTTTAGCAACAGAAAACCAGAATTCCATTTTAACACTACATTTTCCATACAGAAGCCAGCACACACCATCTGCCAGAGTGGTTTTGCACTATGAGCAGCTCCATCCTGTAGGAAATGGGTTGAGACATCAACTGACGATCAGGTTGACGGCACTTTGGCATGCTGCACTGCTGGCAATTCCAGTCATGCACACCAAGACCACTGTGAATTCAGTACCTTCCCCATCATCCTAGGACAGGCACTGAAGAGGCTCTGTGGCAGAACTGGGACTGCCACAGCTGAAAAGGACCACCCAGAGAGCAAAAGAATTGGAGAAGATAATTCTTGCAAGCATGGTAAGTGGGGAGAAAGAAAATCAGGTGATTCACTGGGGATAAAAGGTAGCAGCTTCCTCTACTGTTAGGAGCGCTCTGTGTCCCCTTACATAATTTCTGAAGAGAAAACAAGTTGTGAGTCAAATTTACACCTTCACACATGGTATCAACAAATTCCAACCCCAGACAGAATCTCACTGCAACATACAGCACCAAGAACCTGTGGAGAAGAGATGACAGCAGCATATTTTGCTCAAAGATTCATGGAAATACACAGGCTGGGTTATCAAACTGGGAAGGTTCCGCATCTGTGGCCTACACCTGCTACAAATCCATTTATTTGGGCTTTCTGATTTAGAGACTTTCACTCAAAATGTACAAACAAGTCCTTGAACGCCCGGTTAGAAAGTGCAGGTGGGACTGCATTCATATTTCATCACTATTGCAGCCACAAAATCCCAGACTTCCATATCTGTCTTAAACTCAACAGGTTCCTTATGAAGTGAACAAGGAAAGTAATCCTGCTCTCAACCCCTGTGACTTTTGCTAAGTCATTCAAACCACCTTGCCTAGTTTGCATTACTTGACTCCGAGACATCTTTCAGTTGTATCACACCTGGGAATATCACTAGAACAACAAAACAGAAGCAAAATCATGAATGACTCCATAGTTATAAGCACAGCATAGCTACCTATTCACAAGTTTCAGGCACTTACTAGTAAGAACTTTTGACAATTTGGTTATCTATGCCTATCCAAAATTATTTCATACACTGGTCAAAACATTTAAAACCTACATTTCAATTAGTTTAGAACCAAATATCTGAGTCTGAAATGTCTACATAGTTGTCTATTATAACAACATAAAACTAAAGTTTTAATAAAAACATCTTCACTGAGCTTACCTCCTGTGGCATAACTAGTTCACAAAGTTGCTCTCCATAACTACCTTTCTGCTGTGACCTTTTCTTTTTATGTAGCTCCATCTATATATGTGCAACAGCAAGGGTACTGAAGAACTAATCTCTTTTAAAAGTGTGCAACAGCAAAGGTACTGAAGAACTAATCACTTTTAAAAGTGAGTCACAAACCTGCCACAAGAAAACATGCTAGAAGGAAAGGCACAAGAGCATGGTAACTGGTCTGTCTTCAGGAGAGTTGGTATGTCTGTTTCTTCCAGCTGAAAGGCAAGGAAATGCCCATTAAAGGCACAGGTTCTACACTGCTGTCTGACAAAATGCATCCCTTTCCAAGGTTATTTGTTTTTTAGTTATGCTCAGCTGCCCCCATCAGAACCAGGGACACATCCTGCTGAGTGCTGCATCAAAACACATACAACATTGTTAATGCTCAACAAAACTTTTAGGAAGTTTTTATTAAAGACAAAACATATCATAAGGAGGAACTAGATGAGAGCAAGGTTACACGCAGACTGCCTTTGACAGGACCCCATCTTAATGGAAGTTAAAGCAAATTAGGGGCCCAAAGTGTAGTAAATATGCTTCTTGAAAAAGATAAGTGATGCTCAGCATTTTGCTGAGGACTTATATTGCTGTGGTGTTTTCTCTCCTTCTAGTGAAAACAATCAGTATCACCAGGTTTCCTCTTGAAATGGTGGCAGGGAAATGACTGCTGGCATTTGCGTCATATGGATCTGCTCACATTACTTAGTGACGAATTTTATTAAAAAGCAAGCACCTCAAGCGAAATGCCTATAGCTCAGTTTGCTTGCATTTACCTTTAGCAACATGGCATGCCTCATTAAATTTTGAAGCAGTGTTTATTAAAAGAGCAAAATGAATCAGCATCCTCCACCAGGCTTTTCAGTTCATTTTCATGACGTCAATATTCAGGTTTATTTAATCCAGTTAAAATATACACCAATTAAACAAGGTCTCAGAGCATCTCCTGCAGCACTGAAAAATGCAGTAAATAGGAGTAATATAGTTTTACTTCCTTCCTTCAGAATAAGATCTACCATGACCATAAACAGTGTATATCTCACCTTTGCAACCAGCAATTTAAAAAGCCTCTCTCTTCAGTGAGCACTGGGAAGGTCTGGCCACCAGAGAGCTCCTTGCTTCCTGATGCCATGTACCCTCCAGTCTGTTTTTCCTGCCTGGCAATGAATGCTCTTCTATCAAAAGCTTTTTCACAGAATGAATCAGAAGTTAAGCTCAGTTGTTATAACTCAGTTCAAAATTTAATGCAGCGCAAGGGACTAACACTGGGGGGGTTTCTGTTGTACTAGTTCTCCACAGGCTAAGTACCACTACCGAGAGATTCCAGTGAATACTTCTCCTCTGTGACCTACCTCAGCTTACACAGCAGTTCAGGTTTTCCTTTCCCTCTCTCAAAATTCATTAAAAAGCTTTATTCAAGCTGAGATTTTTGTATACAAGTTCTCTGCCAAGAACAAATTTTTACAACTGTGTTTTAAGCTCCTTTAAAAAAAAAAAAAAATCCATAAAATTATAATGGAAATACTGACAGTGCCCATAAACACAAGTACAGAAACATTATTGCGATAGGTAGCTCCTATCCCATCCAAAAAGAAAAAGTTGCTCTCTAAACCAAATTCCATGTTCATTCTGTAACAATGGCCAGTTATGAGATCAGTCAAGTGAGGCGCAAACAAAAAATCCTGGGGATTTAAACACTGATGATGGCAGCATAAAGCCACCACCTTGGTCATTAAACTCTGACTGTGCAAGATTTTTCTGTTTGGTTTTTTTTAGAAGTTTCAACTGACTTTTTAACTCCTTTCTCCAGGACAACCTCTTCTCCCAGCGGTCATCACAGGCTAAACTGGCAAATCTTTCAGTCGTGCTTCCAATCCTGATATATTGGCCACTCTCAGAAATTATTAATATAATGATTTATATTCAGTTTTGTCAATTTTATCTCTTGGTTCAGTCTGATGAAGCCCACCACTATACATGTGCAGCTCAGTCACAAAAAAAACAGCTATTCCTTTCTGACAGACTAAAACTCCGCTCTATGACTTCCCATGAATTCTCCCTTCTGACTCAGGATAAACTTTTGTATTCGACTAAGAAATGGAGGCTGTACACTGTAACAAACTCAACCTCATAGGCTATACAAAAGTAACATTGTCTGGAAGAGTTACACCTCAAACAGAAAGAATAGGTGCCCACCCACAGTGATATATTCCTCTTAATACTGTGGAACACACTTCCAATTTTCTTAATATACAGTGAACACCACAATGCAAAGCAGAAATGCAAGAAAAATTATGTGCTTGGTTACGTTAAGGAGGTGCAAGTTCAAGGCGCTAATGGGATACTCGGGGAAGCACCACAGCCTCAAGTGTTAACCCTATTCAACACTCTTCAAAATGAATCAGAGAATGGCAAAATCCAGAAGCACAGCTCAAAAACATGTGACTGCAAACTAGCCTTGACACCTGTTTATGTCATTAATAAAATATTTAATATATCTGAAGAACACTGGGTCTCCTAAAGTACCTTAACCAGCACTGAAATGTGTTAGTCATCCAACAAGAATTCTCACTTCAACACTGGAAATTACAGAACAAGGAAATCAAATCAACCCTTTTACAAGGTAGCCAGCTTGAACACAAAATCTGGACTGTGCTACCCGCAAACATCCATTACTAAAATTTACAGACTGGTAGTCTTTTTTACCAGAAAGGGACCATCTCTCCCTTGCAGGACACTGCATACAATTCCGCAACGTTGAGACAGGCAGCTACAGTGGGCTTTCAGTATGCTCATTAAACAAGCCCAGTAAATTCAAAACTGCTTCATACAGATCTGGTGAACTCAAAGCAATTTCCACTTGTCCAATCTTCCCCTCTGGGTAAAAGGAAGTATGGCATGACATTTAATAATTTTCCTTACCTGAAAAAAGTTATTTCAAGAATATTTATGGAGGTAAACTGTAATACAGTAAATGTGTTAATGATAAATTAAGCAACTTTACAAAAGAAAAAAGGCAAATTCTCACCCAGAAAAAGGCAGGCTATTCCAGAAAACTGAGAAGAAAGTGAATTTGAGTTCATTACAATTATTTATGTATCATTTAATTAAGCTGTTTCTGTAACAACTTCTGTTGTTACAGAAGATGAAGAGATCTTGAGAAGCATATTTTTGAAACTTCACAAGTGACAGGACTAAATCTCAGCTCCTTTTCTTCACAGGGAAATTTGGAAAGGAGCCTCTGGAAACAGTACCACTGCTCTGCAACTCACTAACTGAGTTTGTTTACCTTGCAAAAAAAAGAAAAAGATAGCCCTTTCGTATGCACACACTTTTAAGATAACAGGATTTTCTTCACAGCTTCAAGTTAGGCACTGAAGTATTTTGTTATGATTAGTTTTATCATACTGAATCCAAATGCTCTGGATTATTAATCAGCTCTTCTGACAGGTCTCCAAAAACGAAACATGCCATGCAACTATGACTCACTATTCACCTTAAGCTGATAAAACAGAAAAAGAACATGGGCAAGTTCTCAGATCCTACCCAGGCAGCCCACAGCTTTAGGAAAGCCTTTCCATTTGCTTTCTCACCAGCAAGACCAGTGCATTTGTTGGCTTTGATATGGCAAACTTCCCACTCACCTGCTCCCATTCTACCAGTTGATGACAGTTACCACATCAAAGGCCATTAGTACAAAAAGCATCTATGTTGTCTCAAGAGCTGAGGACATGTGAAAAGCAAGTTAATGCCCCCTCAAGTAAAACATAAAGTCCTCCACTTCCTTTCTGCTTAATACCTCCTTACATTCTCCAACTTGTTTTGAAATGTTTGTTCACCCTTCAAGTTAAGTTGCTGTTTTACCATGTACCATGCTACGCCTGTGCCACAACACCATTATCAGAAGAAACCACTTCACTCAGCAGTTTGCTCCTGGGCTTTTGGGAATCTAAATCCAGATCCCACTTCTCCATTTGGGACCCAAAGTCACCACTTCCACCTTCACAGTTTGGCTAGGTTGGGCCCTGGCACTGGTTGATGGAGGATGTGTAGTTTTCTCTACAGAGAGTACTCTCTACTTCATCTAAGTAAATGAAGGAGGTAAGATAGTGGTAGGGATTGGCCATGTAAAGCGTTGAAGTGTGCACCCCACCTCAGTCTATTCATTCTCACCCACAGACTACTGAATAACATACTTCATAACTCCTACCCCCACAATTACACAGCACTGAGAGAAGTCAAATGACATCAGGAGGTTGCACATTAGGCACTGGGAATAACTGCAGCTCCTGCTTAAGCAATTCCAACAAGCTGGGGAATACTTGCTCTGTGCTGTGCAACACTCCCCTGCAAACACATGGTGCCTAGTGGCATCAGCAGCTCCAGAGGGAGTCTGATGGGGAAGCATCCCCCAGAAACTCTGGCCTCCCACCACTGCTCTTATCACAAAAAAAAAAAAAAAAAGAAAAAAAAAATTTAAAAATGCAGGTTTTGCTGCATGTTGTTGATGATTAAATGGCTTTTACAGTCCCCAATCCAAAACAAATTAAAAGAGATACAAGTCCAAAACATCTGGTGATAAGCGTTTGCTCTCAGTGAAACAATTAAATGGAAGGATTTGTCTTGTTAAACACACAAAAGGTTATCAATAACCTACCAGTTCACACCATGTCTTCCAGCTCCAGGAAGGGATCAGTTCCCACTCTGTAACAAAGCACCTGTACTGCCAGCCATGAGCAGACACATGCAAAGACATCCTTCCTCTAAGGAGCACATTCAAACCAACTGAGAAAGGCTTCTGAAGAACAAAGGCTATCTGCAATGCAAATTCTACTCCAAATCAAGTACACAATCAAACCTGCTTCCTTGTAAAATCTTAAAAGGACTCCACCACAATAAAACTAAGAAAGTTATTCAATTCTTAACTAATAATTTTCTAATTTGACCACATTGTAAAGAGGCATCAAAACCTCCCAGAAATTATTTTACTGCATTATGCACAGTCCTATGAGTACGATTAAAATGTTCCACCCAAGCTCTACAATATGAACACTGCTCATAATTTCTTAAGAGAATATTGCTTTCTTTGCCCAGCACAGTCCATTCAACCCCAATTTATCAAACCCTTAATCTAGGCTACTTAAAAATAAAGCCAATAGTATAAAACCTGAATGAAAACCAGTTTCACATCTCACACCATTCACCTGTATGCCTCTTGTTTTATGCTCTAATCATGACTTTATGAGCTGCTTTCACCAAATTCAATTTCAAATGACACTGAAGAAAGCTACGAATTCGTAACTGAATGATGCAACTTAAACATTTAGTAGCTTCAAAGCTACCAGTAATATAAAACAATGAGCCAGGATCAGCAAGCTCTGAAAGCACTGAGACCTGGCCTAAAAGAAAAACAGGAAGTTGCTATGGTGCTTTGAAATTAGGGGTTAAGGTAAATTAATCCGCAAATCAGTCTCACTATAGCCACTGTTCTCACCTGTATAAATATTTTGTAGCAAGTCATATATAAGATATGGATATTGCCAAAGAAGTACAGTGAAACATGAATGCTACAGCCTCCCAATACAAAAAAGTAGTCTGTCTTATTTTTCTTTAATGATAAAACACAGAACATTTAGAAGTAGAAATTATTCCAGCATAACCCTTGCAAGCTACAGTTCATGTAACTACGCATTACTTCGGAATTTAAACCGCTCTTGTTCCTTTTGAACAGTCAGAAATTGCCACACAAATACCAATGTACTCTTGACCTCTACAGGGAGCGGCTCATTCCTGTCTAACATGCCAATGACTGCTTAAGACAAAGTTTCTCCATCACTGGCCTAACACGTTCATCTATCATACCAAAATCGTGACGTGCACGTGTATGATTTAGTAGATTCTAAATGTATTCACTTTTAATGAATATTAGCTTTTCCAAAGCAACGCCCAAAAGTTGGAACACATCCTAAGGATTCTGGGTCTTTCACCCTCTCAGCCAAGCAGAAGCACACATGTCAAGTTCTCATCCTGGAGTTACCAGCTGCAAAGCTTCATCCTTTTCAGATAAGTCCTTCCAAAGGTACAATAATGTGAAATGAAACCATTCCTACACACATCATTTTACTTTAATTTGAGAAGGCTCACCGAACAGACTTAGCAAATTTTGTCCATAACACACTGACTTCAAAACAATGCTCTAAAGTCAGTTGTCTGCACTCAGTTCTCTAAGCTTGTAACACAGAAAGGTTGACTAACCTCAGCTTTAACTATAGCATTTACACAAGCACGAACGTCCTGTAATGTGTAATGCATTAAGGCATGATTTAAACTTTCCTCAGCGAAAACTTGAAAAAATCATCCCCATCTGTATTCACCTGTATATGACAAAGACACATGAGCTGGATTCTCTATTCTCAACTCACTCATTTATTCTGTATTTACTTCCACACAGTGAGAACATCAGGAAGACTGCGACGGAAAAATCTGCCAGGTAGAAGTTTTTTCACAACTATGTATCAAAGACAATTAATGCTGGACGGGAGCAATATTTTTATTACAAAGAAAAGGCTATGTATACTTGGTAAAGAAATAAAACAAGTTTCCCCTGGTACATCCGGGAAAGAGCGGAGCTTTTGCTAAGCCCACATTATTTTTCATTTCGGAGCTGAGAAGATGCAACACAGGCAGGAAGATACTTATTCTGATGCTGTTCTGACTAACCCTAGAAAATAAAGACTTGAGAATTTATTTTAGAAGTGGCAACAATTAATTAAGCAGCATCTGTGGCAAATTTAAAATTCAACATTGATGTTTTTCATCTCTCTATTTTTAATATCAAAATCCTATAATGTAGGATGCATCCTGCCATGGACTCAGCTGGAGAAACACTTTATACTAAAACTGATGAATGCAGTTTAAACAAAGAGTATTTCCCTGGCTTTCTTGCTAGCAGGATGCAAGAACCATGCTACATCCCTTCTCACGTCTGCAAAGGGTAAGAGATTTTCTTTAACAGACACAAGGGCATAAAGCTGCTCACTAGAGGCAAGTATTTGCTCTTGTCCTGGTCCCTCACCTCACTCAAGTGACATGGATCGATCTATGCAACCAGCTACTTTTATATAAGAAGTTAAGGCTGAGGCAAGGTGCAGAGCATGGCATTCAGGCCATGACAAGGGGTAGAAGGGAGCATGCCTAGCCTGCAGACCAGCAGAAATGTTGAGGCAAGTCAATGAAGACAAAAGGATCCAGATGTGAAATATCTGAAGGAAAAGTATTTGACAAATACTTAGTGCTTTCTTAAGTAATTGATCCTTAGCTAAGGAAACCACAGTGTTTAATCAGAGAGGGTGATACACCAATGTTGGTAACTCTATTTCCTAATACCACAAAAGCCCTGTACAAAGTTCTGCATATTTTGTTGTCTGTCATTTTGTACAGCACCCTTCCCTCAAGCGCTGGTCCACAGAACACATTACACATTGTTAGAGGAGATTAATTTAACTGCAGATTTTGATTTTTTTTTTCTTTCACAAAGCACTTAACAGAAATCACTGCTTGGGAACTGGAGCTCAGAAGCACAGTCTAACAACTTATTTACAATCATAGCAACTAATTGCTCAAAGACAAGCCTCAGGCCCATTCCCATGTCACTGAAGTTGGCTGCTGCAGTGATGTGCCACTCATCTCAAGAAACCAGTGTTGTTCACTTGCGTAAGTGGTTTTGCTGGCACAAGAGGGTGGGCAGTGGAGTAAATGACCACTGGATAATGCTGAGTCCTTCAGTGACAATAAGGCAATAGCAGAAAAAAAAATAATAAATTGACATGTGGTACTGGTTTTGTTAGAAAAAGGTCTGCCCAAGGTCTCAGCCAGCTCATAGGAAATTACCGTATAGATGGAGACAGTGCCCTGACAAGGCCAGCCTTCCCCTCCCAGCCTTTCCTTTACTTCACAGTGACAGCTGCCACCACACCTAATCTTTGGGCTCCGTTATATCTCAGCCACTGATAGGAGTCACCCCATGGGAAAGCAGGACCCTGGGACTAAAATGATGTCAGGTACCATGAAGAACATTTTCCTTTTTTCCTTTACAAACTCTTGAACTTGCAGGAGGGGAGCCATCCGCTTCTGTGCTTTTTTCTTTTCCCCTCTAGAAACGAATTTTAACAATGCATATCCTGCCAGGAAATGTTACCATGCGTTAGTGATAAAGTGTTATATAAAAAGGTAAATTAAGTTTCCAAGACACAAATCTGAGCTGATAAACATATTACATCCACAATTCAACAACTGTGCAGAGAAGAAAAGAGTAAACAGTTTTAGAGAAAGCTTTGGGAATATGGGAATAAAAGCAGTAAGGGTAGATAAAGTTAGGTCATGCTGTCAGAACGCTGCTCGGGCTATGCATGAAGCATAGCTACTGACCTAAATCAGATTAAACTAATGGTCATCCATTAATCTTGGGTACATCTACATGGCACAAGACAGACCAGAAAAGGTGAGCTCAAGCACCAGATGGGCTTACCAACACAGCACTCAACCATGGCATTAGACCCCCTGCTCAGATAGATAAACAAACTAGGGC
The DNA here is from genome assembly GCA_009867235.2 of Psittacus erithacus. Taxonomy (NCBI): domain Eukaryota; kingdom Metazoa; phylum Chordata; class Aves; order Psittaciformes; family Psittacidae; genus Psittacus; species Psittacus erithacus. The sequence continues at coordinate 32,765 of WYDI02009517.1, read as the reverse complement.
CAGATGAGCCATTTAATCTCACCCAGGGGAAGCAATAGTGGTGATGCTGCACAGTGCTTCAGTACAGGAGGCAGCAACTCTGCTCCCAGCCAGGTGATACACCTAGGCACAGTCACTGGAAAGGATCACTGCTAGTTTCCTCTGGACAGTGCTCTAATATGAAGATACTGAAAAAAATAAACAGGGAGGCCATACGCTGCCTCTCTAACACTAGCAAGCCAATTATAATTTAAGGGACAACTGCGAGACAATGGCTTAATGGAAAGGCATTTGGAAAGCTCCACACTTGCCAGGCTGCTCTGCCAAGACCACGAGTCCAAAGGTCAGGGAACAGGACTTGGTTAGAAAGAGACTGCACTGAAACAGGCAACAAGCTGTTCCCAAGGCAATGGGGCATGGCATGGGTCCCATAGCATTGCACTGTCAGATATAGCTAGGCACTGCCCAGATTTGCTGTGGATGGGACCCTTTAGAAAGGATGCTTGTCACCCAACAAGCTCTCACCCTTGCACCAAAGGAAGAGCTATGGGTCCAAACCTAAGCCAGACCATCAAAGCAGCTGTAGTTTCTACAAGGGGCTACAGCTGCAGACCTGATCTGCACAGAAAATAAAAAAGAATCAGGCAATCTGACATCAAAATGCATGGTAAAACCTACAGGAAATTTACTGGGGAAATCAAGTAGGGCTTAGAAGTGAGTTTAGGTACTTGACTACTCTTCTTAAGGCTTTTACGAGAACTCCCCACCCCTCTGAACAGTCATTAGGTCAGGAATAAAGCGAAACTGCTGAGATAACCCTCTCACTTCACACAGTTCCTTGGGACATTCCCCAGACAGCATGAACCTGGAAAACACAAGGCCATGTGGGATTTCAAGAGACCACAGGAGGAGATGCCAATTTCTATAGAGCTTACAGACAAAAGTAACCGATGCTCATTTTCTCAACATGAGGAAGAACTTCTTTACATTGAGAGTGGCAGAGCACTGGAACAGGCTGCCTAGTCTGGCTCTGGAGTCTCCCTCTCTGTAGGCATTCAAAACCCCCCTGGATGCATTCCTGTGTAACCTGCTCTAGGCAGCCCTGCCTTGGCAGGAGGGCTGGACTAGATGTTATCCAGAGGTCCCTTCCAACCCTAATGATTCTGTGATTTCAACAAACAGCAGCAAAAAGCAAGGAGAACAAGAACAGAGGGATGTCCTGTCAGCTAGTTAATTAGCAAAAACATTACAGTCAGGACTTCCAAGGACCAACAGGAACTAAGAAGAATATACACATTTATGCAGGACTTTTTTCAGACAGAACAGAGATTGATGTCTGGGGAATTCTTCACCAGTCACTTTTTGCAAATAAAATACACAAGTGCTAATTAGATCATGCAAGTCTTCATTTTCACGCTTGCAAAGCTGCTCAATTAAAAATATGTGTTTTGGCACTGCTCTCTGTTTCAAAATAATTCAGACAAAGCTAAAAACAAATACTTCAACCCCAGGAGGTGATACAGCTGAAGATGGATGAATCATTAGTATACTGGAAACCTAAAAAAAAAACCCAACCAAAAACAAAAACAAAACTTGTACAGACAGACCTACTTTCATGAAACCCATTATTACCTGACATGGAACACAGAAAACAAAAATAAACCAATAGAAACAATTGGAAAGCAAGGAAACATACAAATGTGACTGCCTTTTTTGGCAGTTACTAGATCAGCACTCTATCCTGCAGTATTTTCCTCCCATTGTTACCAACACTGTTTAAAAAGTCTCCAGGTAGCCAAGGCTGGGACAAAAACTGGGAAGTATAGATAGAATCTAGAGCCTTCAAAAACCCACACCAGTTGTCTTATCAGTGAGCAGTGAGAAGTTATGTCAAGTACACAACTACTGAAGCAGTGAGGAATTTGTGGAAACAATAATCAGGAGGAATTATAATTTGACTTTCCGTGTTTTAAGTGACACTTCTCACACAAGAAACTTGATAGAAAGCATCATTTGCAATTCTTGAAGACATTGCAGAAAAAGATGCTACCACAGTTACACATTCCAGGGCATTGATTTGTATGTTAATTGGGTCAAGGAAAATAACATGTAGCAAGCAAGTAAGACTTCCTATGTTAGCAGTGTTAAGAAAACTGCTACTGATGTATATAAATCGCTGGCCAGCTCCCACTGCACAACATTGCACCAAGAATAGACTCATTTCTAGTTCTTGTGATGCCTAGCAGTTAGGACATAAGCTTCAGAAATCTGAGAAGAGAATCCCCTCAGGGTAAATAATGTCACAAAGCCAGGACAGGAGAGAGTGGGAGGCCAGGAGATCTCCTCAACCCAGCCATACTTTCCCTTGTCTAGAGAAAGAGACAGGAACAGGGTTTGGGAGAAAGCACAATCATCCCAGTCCTTTGAAGCTAGTAGCATGCTGATTCAAAACCTAACTATTACACTTCAGACACCTTTATCTTAGGTAATTACAAATTACCTTGTGACATCAACAAAATTGAGGCATCCTATCTCTGATGACAAATATCTCCCTTATTTCCAAGAGCCACGTGGTTATAAATGAGGTCCCAAAACTTGCTCCAAAGAACCTGTTGCAGAAATATCCCCGTCACTCCTCCAGCTGCTGCAATTCTTCATTTACATAAACCACCTCTATTTTAGATTCCTTTTCCCTCTGATTTATGGCTTTAAGAAAAATAAACATGAGTTAGGAAAATAAAGGAAGAGAGTTAATGAGGCAGCCTTACTAGCTTTGACCACAAGTAAACACTGCAGCCAGTTATTGTTTCTCTACCAGCCAGTAACAAGAACAAACATGCAAATAGATATGTAGCACTCTTCCTTTTCTTCAGAACTTAGGACATGATCCAAAACCATCTCACCTAGCAACTTTAACAGTATTTTAGAGTCATAACAGCTCTTTGTGTCTCCACTTATCAAGGCAGATTAGGGGTACAATACCCTAAAAAAAAAAAAAAAAAAAAAAAGCATAATATTAGCTGTACAAATTTTAGGCCAGATGAGACTTTCTATCAGCGCACTTTATTTAAACTTATTTCTAATTATGTGAGTCTGAAAAAAAAAGCAAAAAAACCCCAGACTAGTGAAAATCTGAACAGTCTCTCAAGAAAGTAAATATAAAGAGTTATGTGACTTAAATGTGCATGATATTCCAAAAACTAATCCCATCACAACAACAGGTATGCTGACACTCTCTTATAAGGTGTGGGCTCCAAATACTCATATGATACCACCAAATAAGTCTCCAAACTGGCAAACACCAAACAGTTCTAAGAAACACTAATTCCACAGAAACCAAGAACTAAGGAGAGTCCAAAATGATAGTGATTATGTAAGAGACTGGATTAAGAGTGATCTACAGTGATATGTCCATATTTATAGAAGACTTGGAAGAACAGCATTTAAAGCAATCACTTGAAGAAAACTTAGTTGTTAAAGGAAACAACTAAGATTATATTCATGTGACCGAGGAAAAAAAGTGATCAGGAACAGAGATCAGGTATTAAATGTTGGCTTGACTCCTATTCAGATGCCCCCACAAGCACTTCCTTCCATTCAAGATGAAGCTCTTCTAGCAAAACACACTGACATTTAGTGGTATCGCACACAACCTGAAGTCACCCTCATTACAGGGGCTTATCTGCCATTATTCCACTGGGGATGTAACAACTGACTACATATGAGATGGTTATTTAATGCTTGACTGTTCACCTAGGGGCAATGTTTATATCTTTTTCTGCATCTGTGCAGCCAAACCACATCTGCAATGTAATTCTGCACTGGTAGGCCAAGATGCAGGCAGCCAATAAAAAGAAGTTTGCCTTCCTCCCTAACGAAACCATTTGCCTTTTAATATCACTTTTATTCAGCACAGGAGGAAGAATAAAAAGGATATTAGATTGTTCAGAAACTCTGTACCTTTCTTGTGATTTTATTACCTGGGATCCTGGTTCTGGCTTTCCCATCAAAGAGACCAAGGCAGGTATTGACATGAAAGGTCCTTCTTAGGAAGGTAAGGCTGCTTGCAACATCCAAAAAGCTGGTATTTCTGCCTCCTTGTTTTACACATCGAGGAAGAGGCAAGGGCTGAACACAGCACAAGCTCATGGCAATCTCACATAACCCAGATCGTTACAGTAATTTTATTATTATATACCCTAAAAAGAGTGCTAGGTCTTGTTATTAAAATTCACCATGTTCAGACATTGGTTGGTACATTTCAAGTGATATTTGATTAACAAAATGTGAAAACATCATATGCAAGAGGAGCAAATCAAATGCCACATATGCCTTGGTAAGCAACATTCCCTATTTTTTCAGCTTTTTTGCTACCTATCTACTCTACTGCTATTCCATATCCATCTGGTTTGGAGCTAAGCAAAGCCTGGAAAGAGCCATGGCAGCTCACAGCAAAGGACCATCAGGCCCAACAGTGTGGAACAATATGTGGCCATTCAGAAAACAGCACAATCAGAAAGTAACCATGTAATGAAGATTCTCCAGATTCCACCAAATTGTGGTTTGGGGATTTGCCAAGATGGGGAGAGGGGTGCATGCACATATGTGTGACCATCAACTTACAGCCCTCACTGTAAAGTGTAGAGCAAAACATAAAAAAACCCAACTACCCTTCCTTCCTACAGCATGCATCAATGTTTCAGATTTGCTAGAGCTCTGCTTTTCTGGACATCTTCCTAGCTGGCTTCTTAGGCTTCCCACTTTACTCCTGGATATCATGAATTACGCTTGAATGCTTTTAGCATGCCAGAACACTTACTATTTTAATAATGACTTCTCCAGAACATTTTTTTTATTATTATGAATGTAGTGTTTCCAAACAACATTCTTGATTGTTAGACTCAAACAGTATTGCTGTGATAACCCTCTAAGAACCCTATCGCCTCCTGAGCTGCTGTTATCCTTACATTAGCTGGAAGATTTTGAGAAGAAACTGACTCAGACAAATTTGGTTGAAATGAATCATTATTCACCAGGGCAAATCCAAAGCTAGCATCCCCTCTGGACAACTAATGGTTCATAGGTTTTTACCAACAGCTGGAAGCAGTTACTTGCCAGGATACGCAACTCTGTTCAAAACAGACATGGTGATATTTGTGATGTCTCCTTGAAATTAATTGTTCCCTCTTTGCATTTGTTTGCAATTATGCTAACAGCAGCCAAAGCTGGGAAAAGTGAATTGTAGTTTATATATTCTGTACAGAAAGTGCTTAAATATTTATCTTTGATGTATGGCTTTAGAAGAGGCAGCTCCAAGATCTCCTGCTGTACAGTATTGTATCTGACACCTCAGTGTTGAACAGAACACGTTTTCATAAGCTACAAAGGCTTACTATTTCTATCACTTTTGGACATTTCGTGACTAAAATGCTGGATCCATTATTCCTATTATCCAGCAACACACACTGTACATAAATGAACAGTTCTACATCTTTGGGCTTGGAGACCTCCTGACAACATCAAAAGAACTGAAAATAGTGCAAAGAAGTATTTTAAGCTGAAGAGGAAATGATTCATGGAACAACAACAAAAGATGGTACTTGCAAGCACAGATTTCTAAGGAACCGGCAGGTTAATCAGTCATCATTTTATGTACGTTATTTTATGTACATATATAGTATATGTTATTATCATTTTTATATACCACTGCTGCAAGCAGACACAGAACTGGAGATCTCTCCCGGATATTGTGGCCAGCAACTGGGGGTTGGACCCTAAAATTCTTTTCAGGCAGTTTTGAGCAGTTGAAAGTCCTTGTCTGGGTACTATTTTCAGACTAAGACTCTAAAATTTCAGCCATAGCATGCAATGCGTGAGACAGTTGTCATGAAAAACATTCCACATTATAAACTACTACTCTAAAAGCACCAGAGATTGGGCCAGGAATCCAAGCCCCAAGTGATATCAAATTACTTACTATGCTATTTTCTTCCACCAAAGAAATTACATCTTCAAGAAAAACCAAAACAGATATCTAAAATTAAACAAATTCTGTCTGGCAATTAAGCAGACAGTAAAAGAGCAAAAAGAGGCTGTGAGGAAAGATGAGTTAGGTTTATTGCTTAAACTGACATGCTACTTCCCTCCTTCATGAGCCTGAGAAGTATTGCTGCAATCATCACATCACCATTTTTTTCCTTTCAGTAATTATGCCACTGTACAATTGAAGCTCCTGAAATCGATGTAAGCATAGCTCCGTAAAATATAATAAGAACCCACAAGTGGAAGTTAAAATAGTGAAAATCAGTCAAGAAATAAAACACCATTTTTCTTCTTTATCAGAAGAATTGACAAGGACTGAGGTAAATCCTCTGTCACTGGCTATCTTTTATCATGGCGTTCTTCCAGAAGATAAAGGCACAGATTCATGGAAGCCCTTCACAGTTTAAAGTAAGTCTGAAGTAAGAATGGGACAGTCTAGCTAATTGCAACGATACTCTGACTTCATTTGCTGAGAGTAAGTTAAGTACCTGGGAAAACATTCTAAGTCAAATACCTTACTTCGCAAAAGCTAAATATTTGAAAGTTACCATAGCACCTCAATATTCCCAAGATGTAACACAAGAGGACCGGAGAGGAATTTCTGAAATACAGCTTCCAAATACAGTCACCGCAACATACGCCACTCAACCCTAGCAGGAAGCAGCCAGCCACCTTCTTCAGGAGCGCAAGATAACAGATTTTGGGGATAAAATGTCTCTCCCTCAGGCTGGTGGGGCCACAGTGAAATTTCTGGCTCTTAAACAGAACTAATAGCAAGCACAGAAATATGAACTGACAAACTGATCACCGCTAAACAGCAAGCAGCTCTCCCAGAGGATGTATGAACAAATAGAGCTCTAAGACCAGACAGAGTAAACACAGGGAGGATGAGGGGAGCTCATTAAAGTGCTTGATGCCCATGCAGGGAAGGACATCATGTTGAGAAATTCAAGGCTGATAAATTTCCCACCACTGAGCCAGGAAGTGGACAGCTGGAGGAAGAAAATCTTGCTGTTCCTCTCAAGAATGTATTACATTAAAGTAGAACCATGCACTTAGAATATTTCACCATCCCCTTACATTTCACTGCGGCATTTATACCTGTAAGGTATCACCATTACAAGCTCAGCAGAACACAGTATATACCTGAAGAAACTGCTCTCAGACAATGCTTTATTCTCACAGGCACTTGACACACAGAGATTGACTCATTGGGTACAGGGCAGCTCCTAACTTCCTCAACTCAAGCAAACACAGATTTTCCTATCCAAAATCCATAGTTTCACTTGTTACAGGTTTTCTCCCTTTCTCCCATTTGCACACATAAATTGAACCTAAGTTCCAGCTAAGACCTGCCACTACTGGGGTGCTGTATACTGTGACTTTGTACAAAGTGATCTACAGCACTATCACTTTCACTAGCAACAGGAAGATCTTACCCAGAGCATCCAGAGGCCATCCAAAGTGCTGGTAACTCAGAAAGCACAGACCCACCATGCTGCTGTAACAGCAACCTTACCTTGTGGAAGATTCTGGTTTACCGGCAAAATAAAAAAAACCCAAACAGTTCATTTCTCAGTGGAGCACAGACTAATGGGTCAGGAACAGGGAACCACACATAGAGCCAACATGCAGATCTCAAGCCTAACAAATCAATATGTACAGAGCCTGTAAAGTCTCCTCTGAGAGCATCAGTTATAACATACATCTGATTTACATTTTAATAACTGAAGCTGCTCATCTTGTTCCAAAGGCCCAACGGGAAGGAGAAAATCCCTGAGACACCTATGTGGCAGCTTTGCAGCAGCATGAGACTAAACAAATGGAAAAACCTAAAATAGGTTGCGACAGTTTATCATTAATCAGTATGAATTACTTGGCAGAATGCAGTATCTTGCAGTGCAACTTAGTGGCACCTTTCCCAAAGAACTAATACAAACATGAGCACACAGCAAGAGATTCAGGGAGCCGGGGAAAAGGGGTGTCATCTCTGATGGAGTTGCTGATGGCAAGAAACAAAAGATGAGACTACACAGGGCAGCACCTGTGTGGCTGAAAAACATAACTGGCATGTTCCAGCTAATTCATTTGGCAGGGTTAAATTTACCAGGGAAGAATCATAATCATACTCCAGAACACTGAAGTCTTCTGAATTGCCTCCTTGCAGTTGGGCACCACTTCCCTACCAGTTCTGTTTATTCCAGCATTTTCCTAGGACATGAAGAATATTCTGAACCCTTCCTCTTATATTCATAAAAGAACATTACTATTGAAGACATGAAGGTATGACGATATGAGAGGTGTTATCTTTATCTAGAGCCAGATATAAATGGAAAACTGCAGACAAAGCTTCCAGCTCAGGCAGCCTCCACCAAGCCTACAAAGAAGTTCTTGCGCTGGCAGGTCCTGGCAAAGGATCTAAGCACCCAAACTATTCCATTTTTCCAACTTTATGAAATAGTCTAAAACAAAAGAGAATTTATGTATACGCATTTGGAGATCCAAACATATAGTAATCATCACAGATTTAGTGAACTCTGATTTGGGCTTCTGAATAGCTATCAAAGAAGTTTCGCTTTGACCCTCAAAACTGGCTTTCAGAGGTTACATAGGTAACAGCAGACCTCTTTGCTATATTTGTATATGGATATATCTGCAATATCTTATATCTCACGATTGCCTTTTGCATAAGGTAGTTTTGCATTTACATGTGTCAATAAATACTTAGGTGGTTTACTCATTTTATGCATACTTAAAAGGAAGAGACAAGTTCTAATATGTTCCAAACTATTATTTCAATTACTATTAGATTTAAACAGAGAAGGGAGAAGGTTCAGCAAATGACCAGACTGAAGACCTTGCATTTGCAAGCCTAGAAACATGTAACTTCAAAGGCAGTCAGAGAAGGTAGCTGGAACAGGTAGAAAGTCCCTACCCTGCTGGAATCACCCTCACTATTACTTCTGTCCAAAAGATATACAATAGTCTTTACATTTTCAAGAAGAGTTCAAAAACCATGTCTGAAAAGCAATTATCCAGATGTTTGAAAGGATTTTGCGTTCAATCACTGAAGGAATAAAAAGAATGGTCTTAGTGAAATTTTCAGATGTGAAAATGAACAATGAATTGTCCCACATTTGCATTGTTCCAGTCATTTCACACATTCTTCATTCATGTAAAGAAGAGTATTACCACAAAATCTGGAGCTGTGACAAGATAAGCTTTCCAGGAGCTGAGGACCCACAAATCAGAGTTAATCATCACTAAAGCTTTGTGAACAGCACTTGTCAATAGACGAGGAACTGCAAACACCTACACAGAACTGTCCAATGTCACAGCAGGAAGACAGCTAAATAACAGATAATACAAGTAACTTCTGACAAGCATGCTTTGAACCAGACTTGTTGTTAGACTTCTCCATACAGTAATAAAAAAGGTCATTCTATGCAAAGAGTAAGGTTTCAACTCTTTAGGTATCACTTCTTCCAAACTTTATAATGGATAAAGTGTTTTAATCGACAGCACCATAATCCACAATTTAAGTAACCTGATTTGTAGGAAATTCTCTGTTCACTGTCTCAGGCCCTAAGCTTAGTGAAGAAAACAGTAATAAGATCTTCTGTCAAATTACAGAAGAATATACTGAACTGACCTTCCATTGCTCCTTGGGAAGCAGTTTCACCACCACAATGTCACTGTTCAGGGCTCTGTTGCGAGCAACCACTCCATCAATAAAGATATCACGAGTCCCATCCTAGTCAAAGAAGAAGAAAAACAAATGCCAGACTAAAACATATTAAACTACAGTTGTTATGAGATTTAAAACACTGTCATCAAAAAAGATACACACCCTGGTGAGACAAACATCCTGAAGTTGTGCACAGAAATTAAATGGATTCACCATATGCCCTTCAACATGCAATCTTTCAGCAAATAAGCTCCTTTGTATGTACGTGCCAGTGCAGTAGTTCCACACTATTTATTCAAGACAGAGCCAAGCCCCCAAGATGTATTGTCTGCAAGCTCTGCTCAGTTTCTCTACAGTTGCTCTTAGGAGTGGGTAGACAGTTTTCCATAGTCACAGCTCTTCACACATTAAATTCCCAACTCAAGCACTCAAAGCCATTATTAAGAACATGTTTACAAGACCATCCACAAAGTGCCCCACATGCAGATCTGTCTGCTGCTCTGAGATGGGAAAGCAGGGACATGCAGCTCTAGGATCAGCAGGTCAGTCTGTGAGGGTGGCCTGGAAAGTGGCTGGGGATGCAGTCTCTTTTTCTTTTAAATGAGTTAACACAATATATTCTGCATTTGGCACAAGTAGTGCTAGAAAAGATTCCCAAAAAATGATGACTACAGATGCCAACTGAAAGCCAGAAGATCTTTTACTGTAACAGACATGTTAGGACACCTTCTCCCAGTACTCTCGGTTAACATCCTTGCATAAGAGCCTAGTAATTGTACGCACTCCAGACATGTTTGGCATTCAGCTAATCTAGATTTAGTTTGGAAGGTTTTCTTCATGGGGTGAACAAAGATGAAGTTTCCCAAAGATGCCAACACAAAGTTTTTAGGTTTTAAAGGATTGCCAGTTTTGTCCTTTCTGTTGGCTAATTATTGACAATGCTCTTGCTGCCTTCATTACTGTTTCCCCATAATTCAATACATGAAAATTTCCATGTGTATGTTTATAGTGACATAAATGGGTCAAAAAATGTATTTAGTACTGAAATGAACAGCCAACATAGTTTTTCTAGAAAGAGCTATTTTTGAATAGTTCTGAGGTAAAAAAAAGTTTATTTGGATTAGTACTTCATTGCCTTTCAAAGAAAAAACCAACCTCACAAGAATTAAAATCTTCATTGCAACTTTAGTCACTTCTCAAATACACACTCCTGAGCCTCATACGCTTCAGTAAATCCAACCAGAACTACCAGTACGTTCAGTCTCCAAGAAAAACTTCTCTTATAACCCGAAAACATGCAACCCTAGTATCACACAAATATCTTACTCTGCTTAGATACCAAAACAATAAAACGGCAGAACCCTGCCATGATGTGAAACTAAGGCTGTCCTCCAAGAGACCAGATTACTCTTAGAAGGAAAAGCAGCAGCAGCTCAACAGCTGTATGAAAGCTGCCTCCCATGACAAGATGCAGAAAAATTGCAAAGCCTCTTGGACCAACATAATTCAAATTGGAAACTGTTCTTTTAAAAAAGCCAGATTTTTTTTACACATGATCTTATTCCTCACTTCTCACCACCCTCTCCCCTCTGCCCCAGCTCTTTACTTAAATCAACCACACACATAAAAGAAAAGTTCAAAGTCACTTTTTAAGGAAAATGCCTGTTTGGGTTTTGGGGGTTTCTTTGGTTTTTTTTTTTTTGGTCTGTATCTGTAGCTACTCTGCGCTGCAGGACACAGGCTGGCATTCATGATCATTTGTTTGTTCTACACTTTTTTCCTTCTCTCTTGTGCCCAAGAAATGCAAGGCACAGCCCTTCCCCCATAAAGATGCCTGATGTGTCAATACCACCTAGTTAAAGCTGCATCTCCATACTCTTTGCAAGAGTCTCATCTTGAATTGCAGCTAATCATTCTCATCCCAAACAGTATACCCTTATACATACATATATAAGCACACACATATGTGTATGCACCCCTATTTTACAGCAGTTAATTTCAATGCCTGCAACAAAGCTGTAATTAGGAAACTGCTGTCAGTTTTGGGTTCTCCTACAAAAAGAAACATTTCTGTATCTCAAACTCCAGGCTCATGATTGTTGGACAAACTTACACACTTCCAATAACACTTGTTCATCCCACTTTTTCCTTCAGCATCCCCTACTCTGCACAGCTAGCACTTCAGATTACTAATACAATTAAAATGGCAGTGAATCACAACAGAACACAATCATTTGAAAAGTCTCAGCTGCCCTGGGGCGCATATACTGTACTGGCCACAAAGGCTTCAAGACTTCTGCAGCCTTCTCCAGGGAGTACCAGGCTCTCACTGCTCCATGGCCACCTGTGTGTATCACTGGCAGTGCTCTCTGTCCCTCTCTGACAACAGGGAGATTTGCTCTGGAAGTGTCTTTCACAAGCACAGCACCACCACAGCCACTCCATCACTCATGCTCAGCAGTGTCATTCTTCACATTGACAATGTCATGATTTCAAATCACACTACTGTGTGCAGAGAAGACACAAGATGTGTGGCAGAGATTTAAATGCTTGGATCTATTCTCTGGGTAGCTCTCAACAGAAAGGCCCCGAGCCATCCCCTCAAACTCTTCATGCAACAATGAGACAAGCAGAAAGAGCACATGTGCAGCAACAAACATTCGGGGATTTATGATGTTAGAAGGTGAACAGCTGTTGCATTTGAACTCCATAAAGCCATAGCCAAATCAGAACTGAAGAGAAATGGGTACAGTGCCCTAGTCAACAGCAGGAAAGAAAGGGTGATTTTTCACAGCTGCAGCTCTTGCAGCATCTGGCAAAGATGGGACATCCTGCAGAACACGATAGGCTGCAAACCCTCCATTATGCCAAGTAATGTTATATGAAGGATAAGCTTCCTAAAACATGTCTTAAAGCAAGGATTGTGTCCACACCAGCCACAGTCATCCTCATCCAGGTGTTGATTCTGCTTGTTATCAGAAACAAAGCTGGTTCTGGCATTCAGCTCCACAAAGGGCAGAAAAGTAGAAAGATAGCTGAGATAACAGCCTCACTTTACCCTCCCTAATGTGTGTGCTCCTGCAGGCAGAACAGACAGCAACTGACTGTAGAAGGCAACAGATGGATACTAGGTGTGATTAGGGGTAAAGCTTCACATCCAAGTCAACTGATGTGAGCAACTGTATTTCTCATCTAACCTTGTGTTTTGTAATTTCAGATAATATGTTTAACAGCTTACACACTTGCAAGGACACCTGTGAAGGAAGGATCACAGTTCCTTTCACACACAGTGTTGGTCTCCTGAGCTACCAGAGAGCCGCTCAGTACTTCTTCCTCTAGTTAATCTACTTCGTGCATCCCCTACCTTCCTCCACTCCTGTAATGCCAGCCTTCTCTAGCAAACCGCGCTCTGAAACGTTATCCCAAATCAACAATGTGAAGTAACAACGCCATAAATTTCAAGCCTTTCAATCCAAGCCCAAAAACAATAGCACTGTCAGTAACAGGAACAACAACAGCATCAGCGTTTCACTGTTTGAGCGCAGGCTCTACCTTCTCTCCCCCACACCAGCAAAACATTTCAATATGAAACTCTCTCTTGCTGATGGCAACATTTTGACCAAGTCAGTTCCAGATAAAAAGCCCAGGCTGTGCCAGCTCTGAGATCACCTTCCCTACTGAAAGTATCTGAAATTGCAAGAGCCCTTCTTTTCTGTAAAAATAAGGAAAGAAGAGGTACAAGCCAGTTCCTTGTGACAGAAGTATATCACAAGCCAACAGAGATAGAATCTGTGCAAAAGTGGGCACATGAAAAGGAATCATGCATATTATTTCTGGAATGACTTTTCAAATTAGCTCATGCAGCAGGTTGAAAATGGAGAGCGTATTTGTTTAGGGAAGATTAACCTAAATCAGTGGAAAATCCATAAAACCTCTGCAGCTATAAACCAAGGGCTTCCAATTACACTATCTGGTGGTCCTCAAACCTGACTTCAGCTGGCTTCTATGGAACCCAGCAGTAACCCCAATTTCAGCACAAGCTAAGTAAGTAGTTCTGCGAGGTATGAAAAAGCTGGATTTGTTTGGGAGTATCTGATTTAAAAGAAAATCCAGATCACGTTCATTTATTCCAACTAATTCACCTCTGAGTGACCTCTTGTGCACAGCATAACTCTTATCCTAATGCACCTTTACTTATGAACTTTAAAGTATTATAAAATTACACTTACTGGAGATGGAATGAAGGCTTCATGGTACTTCTTAGGATTTATTCTCAAGGGTCCCTTTAAAAAAGGAGAAGAAGGAGAAAGATTATGCCTGAATCTTATTAATTTTATATAACATCACTTAAATTAGAGAGCTGTGAGTAATATATCTACTGTGAAACATGAGAGATACATCTAAATTTCCATTATACATCTCAAGACTTGACAACTTAGCATCCGAGTAATTTCAAGCCAAAAGGCAGTTTCATGATAGGCTTAAGCTGATCTACTGCAGTCTGTCATTGAAGAGATGTTGAATCACTAGCTGTTGCTGCTACTGGGTGAACTGAGGATCCAAGCCCTCCTGCTCCATTCATACATTTTCTGCTGAGCATCCACCAACTTCATTAAAGAGAAAACAGAAACACTTGGTTTTGCTCTGTTTTGGAAAAGCAGAATGGTGGTTTTGCTTAGTTTGGAGGACAGGAGAGAAGAAGAAAAGCTGGCCTGGTGAGCTGCATGGCAGCTGCTATCAGCCTTATGGGACTCTGGCTGCTTAGGCTGTTCCTGCAAGCAGACAGTAGCAGTAGTTCTGTGATAAAGAACATTTCCAAAGAAGAATCAAAAGGCTTTTCCAAAAACAAACACTTAAAATCTACAGGATTAAATTCTGTTTAAACATATTTAAACTATCTTAAGTTAAACTATCTTAAATACATTTGAAACTCCACAGTATATCTATTTCTGCTTTGTTATCTGCCAACTCAATGCTCAAGTCACCTGCCACAAATTCGTATCACCCCTCCAAAGTAAACCAACCAGTTTTGCAGCTTGTGCTCAGGTCCATGCAAGAGAAAGGAAGAGCCAACCAAGGACTCACAGGCTACACACCAGTGCCACCCCCATCCCAAGAAGGTTCTGGGAACTGTGATCCAGGTGACTGTAGCTGGACTGTAGCTGTAACTGACAGCACTGGATTTTTACAGAAATACAACTAGGTATCTGCCTTCAGACAGGCTTCTGTTTTGGGCTGAAGCTTCAAAACTTTCTCCACTTGTGTATTTGAAATAATGTTGGCCAATTTGTTATATGAACAGATTCCATCTGTTTGTACTTCTGTGTTAAGCAATCATAGGAACTTCTCACAGGAATTGCTTCCTTAAAAATTTACTGCAGCATTTATTTTTTTTATGTATTCAGGGAAACGCTCAAGATGATAGGAAAATAAAGCTGACTACATGTGAAAGTTTTGCCGCCTTTAGAAATTTGCAGATTTATGAAGGTTTTCCATTGTTTTTATTTGCTTAAGTTTGGAAATACCAGCACCATATATTGCATATTCTTTAGGCACTATTTGAATACTTTGCTGTGATGTCTTATTTTATGCCTTATGTAACTAGCATTAACTAGCTACATGGCAGGCACAACTCAAGACAACAGCACAAAAACAAAGATAACCCACTGGGAGCAACCCTGAGGATATTTTATGCTTAGGCAAAGTGAGAGCTAACTCGCTGTCAACAACCTCTATTAACACTGGTATCCATTGATGCAAAAATTTCAGTGGTCTTTCTTTTCCTCTTATTTCCCAGAATCAGCCATCAAAACCAATATGCTGTTAGTAAAGGAATGCTACGGAAAGGAAAAACTGAAAAGGGATGGTTGCCCTGCTTGACAAGTCAAACAACTCCCATACCAGCATCTACCCACCATCTCAAAGCAGATGAGTGGATATCCAGCATTACTCTGCAGAATTCCCTCAAATAGTTTGGGACAGCTGTCAATCAGCCAGGTGCAAATGTCAATTATGTGCGTGAAAAATCAGGTTTTGTGTCCATAACCCAGAAGGCACCAGCGTGGCTCCACACACATGGATGCCCAGCTCCAGCAAATATAGAGGAGCAAAGTGTTACCATGTTTACTATGGCAGCGAGTTTCTCTACATTTCATATGCACTACCTAATTATGATCAGATTAGAATTCTTACGTCAAGTAGCATTAAAATACTTCTCTCTTTCCTTTAAGCAAGGAACTCCCAAAAAATATCTTAGAAAGCAGATGGGCCCTATTATCTGTGCCTATGAAAATCCTATTTACAATGTTGTACATTTCACGCTGTGATATCATATCTGGAACCAGTCACTCACCCCATCTGCAATGAACAACTGTTCTCATATGTGTATTAGGGGGTGAGGATCTGGCTGCAGAATCTCATGATGTCACACTGATATTGTATTATTTTACAATAGCTTGCAAATAATAGCTGCTATATTTATCAGTGGTTTTATGTCAGTAGGGCTTTTGTTTTGAAAGGGAAGAGAAAGGTTGGCAGGAAGGTTTCTAAAGCATTTTCTGATGACTCAAGTCAGCTTCCCACATACTTGCAAAACAGTTTCTAACCTTATTGAGCTTCCACAGTGAGATACAAAAGGGTCATGATTTCTCAAGCTGCTCTGCTAGGACCAGGGCAGGCAATACTCAAACTAAACTTCAAGCATCTCAAACCAAGCAGTAGTATGTAACAGCTCTCACAACACATCTGACTAGATTTTCTTCTATGTACAAAACACCAAAAAAGGCCAGGGTTCAAAAATCTGCTTGCTACCAAGGTCACCTTTGAAAACACAATCCATGAAAATGAGGGAAACCCCAGCCTTCACACCCATAAAAGAACAGCTTTCCAAGGAAAAACACCCTCTTACTGGCACAGCAGGCTCTGCACCTCTGTAAGCTGCTCACTTTTGCTCCGCCTGACCCCAGCAGCCCTGCAGGGAGGGTCTGTGAGACACTGGAGGCGTGGAGCAGACATGAGTTTCTGGCTGATGCTTCACAGGATGATTATGGTCCTTTGGGTCAATGCTCCTTACTACATAACCTGACTAAATCTGTTGTGTGTATTCAACACCATCCACTTCTGTAGCTATGCAAAAGTAATTCAATCTGGTTTGCCTTCAGACCGTCCAATGTGACTCCATCCAACGTGATAACACTTGGTGTTTGCTCACTGCAGACAGTTTTACATGCAGGGAAGTTGGAAGTCTACGCACTCTTAAGTGCCTAATCCCAGAACCCCTTTCTTTCAGAAGGACACTTCCACACACATCACATGATTAAATGAATTCAGGAATCCCGCAGGGCACAATTCTCTGTGTTACTTATCAAAAACTGAGTTATGTCAGATACAGTACCAGAAGCTATTAAGACAGTTATTACTGACAGACATCAGCACCCATAAAGATAAGACTGTTGCTCTTCCTGACCTAGAACTACTTAATCTTCATGGCACTCATGTTTTATCTGAGTGATCTCTACATCTGCCAGTAGTTTTTCCATAGGTTGGGCTTTCAGGAGCATTTAGTTGAGTAGTTCCATTGCCAGTGTCCTGCAACACCCTCAGAGTTCTTGGGGGACTTTTCCCTCCAAGAAATCTCTCAAGTTCTCACACAAATATATGCAAATCCACTGTTTCCAGGATGCTCCAGGGGACAGTCCCTGCTCAGGGTCATGCTGCTGTCTCACTAGCACTCAGCTTTGTTCCGGACCACCAGATTCAGACCAATAGTTTGCCTTCCTCTTCCATAGGATCTTGTGAAGCATTTCTGCAGTTTACCGTGCCAGACCAATGCCCTGCTTTTGGGTATTAAAACAACAGATATTTGTTCACTATGTCTCTTGCCGTTGTAAAGAAAAGCGCTGAGTATCTGTCTATTCACTGAAGCTGCTTTCAGGATCTCACCTATGCTGGTTGAGACTGCAATTATGAATGGTCTTGATGAGATCATAAGGATGAATGATCTGAAGATGAAAGATGCTGAGCCACGATTCTCATGATCTGACACTCAGCCCAAAGTGATTATACCCAGCTTTTACAGCCTCAACTGTTCCTGAGATGTGGATGAAAAGAAAATAGATACAGCTTCAGAAATATGTATGGAAGAGTATGACTCTGCCAGTTATGCAACACACGACCTGAAATAGACACTACGCATTTACAAGAGTTAAGGATTCTTTTGCCAGAGAGCATGCAATCACAGGTCCCATGGGACTCAGCATTTCAATGGGATTCTCAGATAGCAGTCATAGTCTGATGGTTCTCATCTGCAGCTGCACCTGACCTCATAGGCAGTCTACACACACTGCACTTAATGCTATCAGGCTACATTGCCAAAAACACTCCAGAAGTTTAAATCAGAATCTTAAGTTGCTGCCATATGCCACTGCAGCTATGGGGAGAAGTCATAGCTTGAAGCTCCCATTTCTTCTCTCACCATTTGCTTCCTACTGTGGATGTCTACTGACAGTCTTTAAAAAGGCACTGGTCTAAGGTCTGAGTAGCCCAGTGGACCACTCTGGTCATCAGCAGGGATATGCCACATAGTAATTTTTCTGAAAATTAAGAGCTCATCAGATTGGTCTTCAGGACAGAATCAGGCAATCTTACATGTAGAATCTTCATCACACCTCTAGAAATTACACCATTGTATTATTATACAAGAAATACTATGCAATTAAAACAAGAAATCAGACAAAAAGTGAAGTGATGCCATTTGCAACTTCAGTGTATTAATGAAAGTATCATATCTCACTAGCATTACAACATAATGCACCAGGGTGTGTTTGGGTAAACTATACCCCAGCACGAGTGTCTGTCATGACCTCACTGACTTCCATGTGCCTTTTTTTCCCCCAACAGTCTGATTTCACTGGGAGAACAGGTGTGTCCTGAAGAACACTATGCCATGTTGAGGACTGTACCGTAACAGTGGTACTAGGATACTATCCTCTTCTCCTGCTCCTCAGTGAACCTCAGCCCTGCCTGCCTCTATGCAAAACCCTTTCTGAAATCCACCTACCCACACATATGGTAGACCCTCCCCCACATTTTACTAGATATTCAGAGAACAACTGCTGCCTAATTATGCTGCAGTTTGGCTGCTCAAATGGAAGCACAAAGTCCAATCTTTGATCTTTAGAATCTGTAGAATGAGAACATGCTTATTGCTAAATATTTAAAGCAAAGAACTGTATGCACATATGCAAATGATTTTCTGTATCTTGATGGGCTCTTCAGTTCCATCTTCTATCTGTGCCTTACTTCAGTAAACCATACACTGTCATCAGCAGCTGCATCAGCCCTATGGTCTTAGTGGGGTACAAAGAAAATTACGCAAGCAAATCAAGAGTGCATACCTTTGCCTGGCCATTTGATACCAATTTAATAAGTTACATCATAGTTTATAACTAGCTATTGCAATGCCTTAGTAGGCACCAGAGCATTGAGACTCCAGGGACCAGAGCATTACCTGCATCATCACTCTCCCTTTTTTTTTTGTGGGAGGAAGACTTCTGGGAAAGTGTTGATAGACTAAAAAAAGAAGAGCAGGGAAGCACAGTTGTCTGCACCTCATTGCTGAGGACTAATTAACATCTTTATGAGGAATTTCAGCAAGAAGTATCTTGCTAAGGGCATTTATTTTTACTTACACTGAAAAAGACAGAGGCTGCCAGCACCTCCTGTGTTTTTGAGTATCATTTGTAAAAGCAAGTGTCTCCACAACAATGACTGGCAGACCATTCAACCATAACTCTGCAATTCATCGTGAGTGTGCATCAGGAATTTTACAGAATTGTAAAATCAGTGCAATCAAAAAAAACCCCTACACCTCAGCTTAATGTAAAGATTTCGTTTCACTTCTACAACCTTCTGAAAAAGGGAAAAAAAAAATCTTCCTCTAGCATCTACAAGTGGTACATCAGTTCCCTGTCATGCAAACAACTGACACTGATTTCCAACAACTGCCTGTGATTTCCACAGACTTATCACAAGAAATGGACATTTTATGTTCCAGGCACCTGAATTAGCTCTCCCCTTTTCAGTCCTGCTGATACATCTTCTTTTGACATGTAGGCTTCAAATACACTCTTCTTCCTCCCTCGGGTGGGTTTATTTAGATTCTTTCTATCACTTGATGTTGGGACAGCAGCATAGGCTCCTCCTGCAAACAAAAATTCATAAGTGTTATCTTGCCCACCAAACTCATCTATGCGTCTTAAGAGCAGCTGTACAGAGGCTTTGTCTTCAAAGTTGAGCTTCTGAGAACAGTTACGTAGAAATACTGGCACCCAACTTCAGAGCACCGAAAAGCCTGGAATAATCATATTTTACAAATAATCAACAGTCTTTTACAGCTCAATTAGAGTTAAGAGCATTCATCCCAGCCCATCTTTTAATAGTGCTGAGCACATGCTTCAGGGCAGCTTATTCCTGAAGCCTATACACACTCTGCTTTAATACCTCTGGGAGTTCCCAGTTGTCTAGGATTTATTCTGCTGTCTGAATTGTTCATTGTTTCTGTCTGCGATTCAGAGAGTTGCCTCTTCCTATCGAAGTTCTGGGGAGTTCTTGCAGATTCAGAGTTGTTTCTGGTCCTTGCATACCCTCTCTTTTCTGCACCTGAAATCAAATACAGGTTTCAAATAGCAGGGGATGGAAGAGGAACCCCATTGACAGCTTAGTCCTAGTGAAACTCATGGTCTGCAGTACATAAATGCAAGTCACAACTGTGAGTCATGCCCTTTATCCAAAAGAAACAAGGTCTTAATTAGTTCATTTGTAATCTGCTAGCTTTTTGTGCCTCTTAATTCACTGCTAACTTATTTCAGAATAAATAAAACTCTGGAAATTACAGTACTAAAGTTGGATACAACCTTTCCAAAATCCTGGGAAATTCATTAAAGCACACAAAATGTGAAATTGTTAAACTGTTTCCAAAGCCTCCACCCCATTAAGCCCCCAAGTAGTGAGAAAATATAACTTCCCTACAACTTAATTAACTAGTTCAGGAATCAAGAGGAAGAAAAAATTCTCAACAACCCACTCTGGAGTGATTAACTGTTGCGCTGCCGGAGGCAGCACGGTACACAAAAACACCACAAAGACATGCCAAGGCTCCAAATGTCTCGCCTGCTCAGAATAGGCCACAATCATACAAAAATATTCTGCAAAGACTCACCCCTTCTTTTACTGCCATCACCCCAGCCCCTTCCCTACAGCCAGGAGAGCAAGCAGCAGCTTCCAAAGCATATGCCAACGCTGTTCCATGGATCAGCACATTGGAATGCAACCCAGAGCCGTGCAGCTGCCCTCTTGGCCCTCCACCTGGATACTGAACATGTCATCACTGCTCTGCCTTCCAGCCCCTCCTGGCTACACTCCCTGGGTCCAAGCTCGTACCTGCAAGTCAGAAAATGTGTAATGCCAACTTATTCGCGATGGGGCTATCCAAGTTACAAGGCAAGTTTCTTACATATGGTATCCTTCACAAACACAATCATAAATTGTTTCATGGAATTAAACAGAAGCAGTGAGAAAAAAAGTGTTTAAAAAGCTGTATATAAGCAGAGATCTTTAAAAACTTGGTACAACAAGAGAAAAAGCTGTGTGGGTGTGGTGTAGTTGACACACTGGAGGGAAGGGATGCCATCCAGAAGGATCTTGACAAGCTGGAAAGATGGGCCCATGTGAACCTCATGAAGTCCAACAAAGCCAAATGAGAGGTCCTGCACCTGTGTCAGGCAATCCCAAGCACAAATACAGGCTGGATGGAAAATGGATTGAGAGCAGCCCTAAGAAGGACCTGGGGAGAGTGGTTGATGAGAAGCCCAACATTAGCTGACACTGTGCACTGACAGCTCAGAAAGGCAACTGTATGCCAGGCTGCATCAAAAGGAGGGTGACCAGTAAGTCAAGATTGGTGATTTCCCCCCTCTATTCTGCTCTTGAAAGATGCCACCTAGAGTACTGCATTCAGCTCTGGATCACTAATATAAGAAGGATGTAGACCTGTTGGAGTGAGTCCAGAGGAGGCCATGCAAATGCTCAGAAGGCTGGAGCAGCTCTTCTATGAAGACAGGCTGAGAAAGTTGGGTTGTTCAGGTCTTCAGGGAGACCTCAGAGCAGTCTTCCAGTACCTAAAGGGACTGACAAGAAATCTGCAGAGGGACTTTTTACAAGGGCCTATAGTGACAGGACAAGGAGGAATGGCTTTAAACTGAAAGAAGATACATTTAGATTAGATATTAGGAACAAATTCTTCACAATAAGAGTGGTGAGACACTGGAACAGGTTGCCCAGAGAAGTTGTGGATGCGCCATCTCTGGCAGTGTTCAAGGTCTGGTTGGACAGGGCTTTGAGCAACATGGTATAGTGGAATGTGTCCCTGCCCATGCCAGGAGAGCTTGAACTAAATGACCTTTAAAGTCTCTTCCCACCCAAATCAAATTCTATGATTCTATGAAAAGTGCTACTTCACCCACCACAGACAAAAAGCAATTTCCATATATAACAGGCAAATGAACAGAAGGAGGGAGGGATCCTCCAAATGCAGAAGAGGATACACCAGGACAGGCAGAGGGACAAATCAAGGCACCAGTTCAGACCAGCCAAGGAAGAGATTAAAGGCTACAAGGAGTGTCTCCAAACAGGATACCAAAATGAAGAGGCAATCTCTGTGTTCAGTGATGATAAGGGCAATGTAGTTCAGCCCCCTTCAATATGATCAAGCTTTTCATAGTCTGCACATGCTTTCAGGGAGGAGACTGTCAGAGGGAAGTTGCAGCTATAATATGTCAAGAGAGCAACCACACATTTAGGGTTCAGCCGATGCAAACAAGGCAATACTACCTGCAGGGACCACATGACGAGATGGAACTAAAATTAACTGATTTGCAAATGCCCTAAGAGTCAAGAGAGGAAGTTCAGAAACAGACACCAAAAGTAAAAGGTCTAGAGCGATATGAGCAGAAGAGCTTTGAACTGGCAACACAGTTTGCTCTGGACAGCATTTTCAGAGACATTCTGGTGAAGGAATCTGACTTAAACTGCAACAGTCAGAATCTTAAGAATATTATTAAAAAAGCAAGGCACCCAGAGAGGTCACACAATCCACTTCGTTGGAGGTTCTTAAAAATAGGTGAGACTGATGTCTGCCAGAGTTGGTCTAAAACGACTAGTTTTTTCCTTGAGGTAGTGAAATGGATTACATGAGCTCGTAAGGTCTTCTAAAGCCCTCGTTTCTATGACAGCAAGTCACAGAAAATACTACTAAGAATTAAAGAACTTTGGATAAAAAGGAAGCTAAATCAACACATAATTAACAAGGAGCTGGGGGAAAAACAAAAAAGGCAGAAAACTAAAATGCAGAAAAGAAAAAAAAAGTTTAGCGAGAGAAATGAGCTGAGAGCCAGAATTAGGCACTGCAGAGCTGCCCCAGCACTTGCAATGGGCATCAGTTCAGAAACTTTGGGGTCACTATGGCCAAAACCAATGCACAGCAACAGCAAAGGGTGGAGAAGCACCTTTCCATGCCGAAAGGCACACATGCAGAGAGGTACTTGCTCATTTCCACCACTTAAGCCTTTGGCTTGCTCTTCGGTGGGATTTTTCATCTGCTCAGACTCTGACAAAGTCAAAGAAAAAAATTACTCAAATGAACAAACTCTGCTTCTACATAGCTGGCTTGCAAGCCAGTTTACACACAGCCACTTTGGATAAGTATTTGACCCCGCTGGCCATGGCATTTATGGCTAAACAAAACCACCCCTGTTACAAAGCCACAGACAACTGTCACAATTAGCATTCAACTGGAACACATCAAGTTCTGCATGACTGTAATTTCTTGTATTTCTCCTTTTAAAAGAAAAATAGCTAACTAAAGGTTGCCATCTGTTTCAACTAGATTCAGTATTTGCTTCTGTAATGCACCTGTCTCTTAAAACTGAAAGTTAGAAATATGTATAGAAATAGTTCTCACGATGGGCTTTCCTCCTGTCTGCTGCCCAGCGTTAATATTCTACTGGATAAAACAGACATCATTCCAAAAAGACTACTCTACAACTCTATAGACAACATAGGATCTGCTCAGACTATCCTTTGTGAAATAACTGCTATCACAAAGTTAAACTCTCTTCCAGCAACAGGTATGTCAGAAGTCTTACTTGTGGTGTTACAGGCATGCTATTTGTAAGATATAACAAAATCTCTTAGGGTAAAAAGAAGCACAAAGTACATTCTAAGCACTGAAATAATCAATGACTAAATACATTAAGTAAATTAATATAATAAAAAAATAAAAATAACTTCGACAGAAGGAAGACTAAAGTGCAGTGACAGAGAGCTGAGAGTGGTTGATGCATCCTAAGAGGGGGCCTGAAGCAACCACAATCCACCAAGTACATGCGCATACGCAGAACCACCCAAGCTTAAATGCAGAGCAATTTACGTAAGTATTCACAACACATAGCAAATGAACTTGTTTGGGCACATTTATCTGGCTGCACAGATCATAGAATCATAGAATGGTCTGGGTTGGAAGGGCCTTAAAGATCACCCACTTCCAACCCCCCTGACACAGGCAGGGACACCTTCCACTAGACCAGGTTGCTCAAAGCCCTGTCCAACCTGGCCTTGAACACTGCCAGGGATGGGGCAGCCACAGCTTCTCTGGGCAACCTGTTCCAGTATCTCACCATCCTCAAAGGGAAGAACTTCCTGATATCTAATCTAAATCTCCCCTCTTTCAGTTCAGTGCCATTCCCTCTTGTGCTATTCCTACAGGATCTTGTAAAAAGTCCCTCTGCAGATTTCTTGTCAGCCCCTTTAGGTATCAGAAGATGATGTAGAGCTGACCTCCATGGATGGAGCCATCGCTTGCCTGGGATTCCTAGATGTTCTGCCATTTCCAGTGGAAAATAATACAGAAGTAACAATTTGAGGAATGGTGACTGTTCGTTACTTGAAG
Source organism: Psittacus erithacus (assembly GCA_009867235.2). Lineage (NCBI taxonomy): Eukaryota > Metazoa > Chordata > Aves > Psittaciformes > Psittacidae > Psittacus > Psittacus erithacus. The sequence goes on along the minus strand of WYDI02009517.1, from coordinate 8,052 downwards.
TCTTCTGGAGGGAGATGTGGGTTTAAACAATCCCAATGCTGTATCAGGCAAGGAGACACCCAAACAGCACCAGCAACTCACCACACAGAGCAGGGAACCCCTTCAAATTAGCTAAGGGGAAGCACTTGTGGGAAGTAGAAACACGCAACTCCCACCTCCACAGCTAAAGAGAAATGAAAAGTAGGTAGTATTTGTGGGCTTTCAGAACAGTCCACAATCAGCACCTCCTTTTATTCTCAATATGGGCACCAGGAAAAGGAATAGAAAGGATAGAGCTGGAGGCTGGCTCCAACCCAGAAAGTCCAGCAACCAACATGCAGGCAGCAGCGGCTGGCTGAGCTCGGCTGAAGAGACAGCACTGGAACTCCATCTAGAATCCAAACCATCACACTTCATCACTGTCACAACAACAGTGACATCATACAATGGCACATTTTTATCTTTAAACCTAAGTACCTATTAATCTTTTCTTATTTTGAGGGAAAAAAAAATGCATGCAGGCAGTTTCCCAGAATAATTGATCCGGCTTACAGTAAAAGAGGAGGCTGGATGTTTTAAATCAGCTTATTTTGACATACTTTATACAAAATCACTATATAGTTTAGATTTTTAGAAGTACTGCACTTAATTAAATTTACATCTATTAGTCAGTTGATCAACTAGATGGCCAACTAAATCAACTAAAATGTTCAACTAAAAATGAAGTTAGCAAGGCCAGAAAGTCTTTAATTTTATATTAAAACTTGCATATTGCTGTACACAAGGAAGAACCAAGACTCTCAATTTTATTTACCAAAAATAAAACATTTCCAACTGCCCTCTAAGACCTGACAAGCTATTTGATTACTACTAGCACAGAAAGAAAGTATTCCTCACTGAACTTTCATTAGCACATCCATGACTCCTTGGATACCTCCCATCCAGGATCCAGCAAGAACTAGTTTTACTTGAGAGATCTAAGTGAATTCTAAGATACTGACATCTTGGTATAGCTTTCTCCTTTCCTGTTAAAGGGTGCCTATCTTGTTACTAAGCATTTTTAATTCTGACTAAATGTCTAGTTTTGTTACCATGTGCATTATTTATGTTTAACCCAGCTCCCCATGGTGTGCAGGACTCCAAGAACATCACAACTGTGCAGGTAACACCTCTACAGGTTTAAGACTCCCCACTGACAGCTATCATGACATGTAATGATTCCTTCTACGTGTAAAAATGAAAAAGGAATTATGTTGAAAGCACTGAACAGAATATTGTTACAAACTTTTCCAACACAAAATACTTCCATCTACTACTTACCTTTATCAGACTATGATGGCATCAACACCTCTGCTAACTCTGCTATTGCAAAGAGGATTTTCCACTGATTCCCAGTATTAGATCATGATCTAGATATGCAAAGGAATCTTTCAAAAAAGCCTGCTTTACAGTTAATGTAAACGTGAGAAGAAAGAAAAGCATATCTCCAGAACTGATAACGTGCAATAGAACAATTTGTTATCAATTAATGAGACACTCACAACACATGGTTACTAAATATTTGTCCATATTTCTACAGTGTTTAATTTCATTGCTGACACATTTCAACGACTTGAAGCAATTTCTTTCAGACTTTCCAAGTGCTTCCCTGACATTTAATTCTTCGAGACAACCTACTTAGTAAAACACTGTAAGGATACACCCATGAGCTAGAAGGCATGGCAGCTACTAAATGAATGGTGACCCAACACTGCCTTATCTCCAAAAGCAGGAATTAGCCAACTAAAGGCAACAAGAACTACTCAGATGCTAGTCCCTGCTTAGTCCAACACTCCCATTTAAGTGAGACTGGGTTAAGCACAGCAAGAAAGCTACGTAAGGCATGCTCCTGCTCATCCTTACTAGAAACTTAATGAATTAGATTCCAACCATGTGGCAGCCCAAGGCATCACCTCACACATCTACAAGTTCAAGTTGGCCCTTGGTCCTTGGCAGAGTTGGCAAAGCAAATTCTAGAAAACATCAAATTTGGTCTTCTGGCAAATGAATACTCTCCACAACCTGCCAGGCAGTCCTGTCTATAACTTTACAAGCCACTATGGATGCTGATGTGTAAGACAGTTTGTTAATAGTCTCAATACAAGTGTTCAGCCAATGGAAATTGCCTTGTTGTGGAAAGATATCTGGGACCCAAAAAATCCCAAATCCTACATAGCCCCTGAAAATCCCATCCCAGGTAATTTTGTGAATATAACTCTGCCAGCTTTGATAGCCTGGGGGGATGCAGCTCCCGCCTGGTAGCTCTGGACAGGCACAGACCTAGTCTTAACACTGCTGTACCAGGCAACTAGTCCTTTCATTCTCCAAAGTCAAATAAACTCTACTAGCAAAAGCATGCTTTGCCAGTACAAACTGCATTGACATCAGGGTAGTTTTGCTAGGATCCCCATGTCTTCTCCTTTCATATGCTTAGACAGCCACTTAAAGGCTATTTGATATTTTCTGCTGCTTAAAGCCTCTAAAATAATTCCCTTTCAAATTTTAAAAGCCAAAAAATGTTTGTTAGATTGCTTTTAATTTCTAATGCACCAGTGACATCTCATATATGCCATATTCTATAAATTACTTACTCACAAACTCCAAGCACTTAAATGACTACTACAATAACTGGGATCAAATTACCACACACAGGCAAACACAACAAGCAAAACCAACAAACACCACTGAAGTGATCTCAAATGCAAGTTATGTCAACAAAAATGCTGGTCACAGACAGGCCAGAAGTAACTACATATTTCTGTTTTGCAAAATATTTTGCAGATTTAAGAGATTAAATGTCTCTCTCTAGCAGTAACAGCCAAATACTTTTTTGTTCTATTTTGTTTTACAAGGAAAAACAATGACAGCTGTTGGTATAGCTGCTCAGGGAAACAGTTCTGTACCAAGAAGAAAAAAGATACTCCTTGAAAGATATCTCAATCAAAACTCTGTGCTAGAGCCCAAATAATACAAAACCGGACGAAAATCCATCCACCAGACTCCCTGTGAGCCGAGCTCCGCTCCAGCCAGTGCTAGGAACAACCATGCTTCAACACTGCTCTCAACATGAATTTCAGGAATTCAGAGTTCTCCAATAGCCTTGGAACAGAACCACCACCATGCATTTTACAGTATCTTGAAGCAAAGAGGTTAAATAAAGTAGATGGCTCAAGATTAAAGACAAAGCAACAGAGAGAAATGAGGATGTCATAGGAAAGAATTCATTAGAGATGTAGAAGTGGAAAGGCAAGACTTCTGAGATATGTTATCAGTTCAGTGAGGTTTCCTTGCAGCAAAGAGACTTCCAGGAGATAAACCTGGAAGGCAGCATTTCAGATGCTCAGTCTATGGTCTAAGAGAAAGTCTGACAGCACATTCTCCTTATCACAAGCGATTAAAAAAAGGATTCTTCTTCTCTGATGAAATGCAAACCAAACTGGAGATTCTGCAGCACACTCCTGTGCTTAGTCCAAGCCTGACCACAGAGCCAAAGGGAGTTCCTACAATGTGGCTGTAGGACCTTCTCAAAAACAACCAAGGATGTGAATGATTTGAACCTCCATGATTTAAAAGTAGGGCAAACTTCTGGGAAAGGGAATGTCTTGGTGGAAGTGAAAAAAGGATGGTGATGTGACAGCACTGTAGGGATTTAGGCAGATGGTAGACTGCATAATTAAGTTTAAAGTTAATTAAACAGTCATTCAAAGAAGAGAAACGATGCAGACCTACATTTACATTCAGGGGCTCAGCCAAAACGTAAATTCCATGCAACGTCCTGAAGTGAGTGAATGATGTATTGAAATCCAGCATCCAGAACTAGCTCCCATGCCCACCAGTCTCCACTAATTGATCCATTTCATGGGCCACCAAGGCTCAGCCTCAGCGTAAATCTGAGTTGTAACTTTCTACCATTAAGACGAATCAATGTAAAATAAGGAGACAGACCTTAAAATGAAGGCCTGTCCACACAGCTCTTAAATGGGATTTCAGGAGTGATTCCAAGCAACCAGTTCTTCCTGCAACAGCCCAACCAGTTACCAACAACCCTGCTCAACTTAACACACCTCGCTCTATGCCAGCCACCAGTTTATCTACTAACACAACCGTGTTCGTGCACCAGCAGCTATGAGCCATTTGTACACCCAGGAACAAAACTGCAGCTCTCTCTCCCTGCCTCTTTGAAGACAGAGATTCTCTAAACATTTTTGGCAGGAAGTCTGCCAAAATCTGCACAGACAGTTGAATATCCAAGGGAAAAAAAAAAAAGTACACGGAGAACCCTTGCATCATGGGTGACAAGCTGGCTGTGGGAAGACAGCCTGCCCCACCATTGGTGACTCCCAGATGGGGAAATACAGGCTGTCATGGTTTATGAATGAGTTCATAGGGCCATGAGCCGCTTCTGGAGGTGACTGTGCCACTGCAGCTGATTATAAAAGATTCAGAACTTCAGTATTCTTACAACAAGTCGCTGAGGAAGAAACATTCCTACTTACGGATGGAGGCAGCAAAAAAAGTGGCATGTCCATGGATATTCAGGGAAGTCTCAGGAGTAGAGACTTAATTTCCAGACCCATGAAAATTAAGTGGGAAACACATGTTGCCACTGCTCTTTTGCTTTAAGCTGAACATAATTATTTAAAACTCTAGTGCTGCATGCCCCTAGATTTCAATATGGAACTAGGGAAAATAAAAAGATTTTGCTGACTTCAGCTTTCTGAAAGGGACTATGCTTTGAAAAACTGAAATGAAGAAAAATGCACAATGGATTCTTTCTGCTGCAGAAAACAGTGCTATGGAAACTGCTCCTGACCACCAAACTCATGTGCCCATGACATTATGCTTCCTCTTCAAAAACACTTCCAAGCATCCTCATGCTTACATGGGTTTGACTTCAGTAACTCAGACAGTAATTGGAGTTTTATTCAATCCCTCAGCAAGGTTTATGTTGTAGGAATACTACATGAGTGCAAAAGCCAAAGATACCCTTCCAAGCTCTGAACTAAGGGTTAGTGATAAAACTCATTTAGTAGCAATAGACTAAAAGTTTATCAAAATAGTTACTGTGCTCCAGCTGTGTGCAGCAGCACAGTGGCGTTGTCAGGGAGGGGATACAGCTCTTCTGGTTTTCAGGACTCTCTGTGAACCTGCTCCACCCTGCTCATGACCTCCTAACTACCTACTCCGCCTGGTGACTGCACCCCTCCAGGCTTCCACTCCTGGCCAGGGATGCGGGTCAGGGATGCTTCCACTGCCCACTCGTCCTTAACATCATCCTAAAGCATCCTCCACAATACCTTTTGCTTTTTGTTTTATCCAGTAACTATGCTGTGGGAAAGGCTTCCTCAAGACTTCAGGAAAAACACCTTAAAAACATAATACTGGGGAAGTTCTCTCTGATTTCTCTGGGCTTCAGTAGTTTGAGGGAAGCAAGCTGCTCAAAGATCAGAGGAACTCAACAGGCTTTGAAAGGTAAAATACCTGACAGAAGGTGCTAATGTACTGAAGCCATTAACAGCTGAAGAAATGAAAGAACTGCTTTCAGATTCATACATATACCCAGGCTACCCTATGTGCTGCAGAATTAGACAACTTGCTCATGAACCATTCCCAATACTGCCTATTCAGTGTAGCAGGTACTTCATTCACAACCCTTAGTACGGTGGAGGAAAAATGCCTAAAAACATACAAATTGAACAAAAACACATTATTGCTGCAGGCTTGTATCTGTAGAGCTCCTGAAATATTCTCCAAGGCATTACTTACCCCATACATCTGTGGGATGCAGCTGCTAGTGTTCAGATTTTCCTTCAGCACCCTGGAAATTTTTATTTTTGTCTCATAAAAACTTATTTCATGTAAGAGATCCCAACATTTTGTTTTCCATCCTGCCCCAGCCAAGTTTCAACTCTCCATAGCTTGGATTTCCCCACAAGAGGGAGTTAGGGACATGCAGCCCACACCACTTCATGGCACTAGTTAGCAAGGGGCTTGAGGTAGGAAGGCAAGAGACGTACACAAGCACTCCAGGAGAGCTGGTGTGCTCTCCATAGGACAGGAGAGGCAGAAGCAGAAGCTGGAAAGCAAGGCAGTGGTGAAAGCTCTGCAGCAGTCATGGCCTGGAGAGGAATCCCCATTAGCCACTGAAGCTAGATGCAAAGTGTCTGTCCTATCTACCTGGGAATCCATGGCAAAAGAGACACTTCAGAGATTATGTGAACAACAGGCCAGACCTGACCAGGGCATGTGGGCTGCCTGACCTTGTGGATTGCAGAGGACTGAAGGCTTTTACAAATCAAATCCTGTTAGAAGTACAGCATATTCCAAGGGCAGAATTTGTTATAAGGGCTTTTAAATGTGTCAGTGACAACCCACACACCACAAGCCTTAATAAAACTGTTTCAATGGTCATTCACTCTCATTGCTAAATTGTTCTGTATTTCAAGCCTGGATTTGTTTAGCCTCAAATACATTACACCATAATCTGTTCAACTGAGTAGCCTGTTATTGAACATCTGTTCCCCATGTAGGCAATTTACTGAAAGCTCCCGTCCCCCAAGCATCCCTTTGATAAGTAAAGCATGGCTCCTCAAATCATTCCCTGTGAATCCAATCTTTTCATCTTCTTTGTGGCTATCCTCTGAGTATTCACCAATTTACCACTATCCACTCTGAACAGAGGGCATCACCACAGGATACAACACTCTATAAGCTGCTGCTGCCATGCCAAAGACACATGCAGTCCATACTCCATCTTCCAGCTCCCGTGCTCACATATTACCCTTTTGGCTACATTGCACAGAAAGGGGATGTCAGTTGATAAATCCATCAAAAGTGCAAGACCTTTTTCCAAGCTGATGCTTCCCTCACTGGTCTCCAATCACTGCTAGCATAGATCGATGCTGGCCCACTAACGGATTTTGTTTTGCCTGCTCCCTGTCCACCAAGTGATCTAGACGGCTGCCAGCAACTGCCTCCATTATTCAATACTTCCTGCAGTCTCCAAGTCACCAAAATAACTTTCAATCCTACTTATATGTTTTCTTCCTGATGATTGGCAGAAGCATGAAACAGCAGAGTCAGAACATGACACTGCAAGAACCAGACATCTGTCAGTAACAAGTCTCAATTTATTGCTGCATTTAATTAGTTTGGTTAAACAGCTTTTACAACATTACACATATGCTGTGATTTTTTTATATTAACAGACTAGCATCCATAAACACCCCTTTATCATCAAACTCCTAATCTCATGAGAAACTGTCACTGAGGGATCTCAACAGGACCTTTGCTGCATAAACTGATGACAAGTTCCATTAAAGAAAAGATTAAAAGCTAAATAAATCAATTTCATTCTTCAAGATTTTATTATTATATATTTATAATATCTATTAAGACGTTATTTAAGATATTCCCAAGACCAACATCACACTGGCAGGCATAGTTATCTGAGCTACATAATGGTGGCTAAAGAGAAAAAACTGTTTAAAAATAAATAAACAGCATGTTAACAGCAACAAATGGATTTGGAGAAGGCTGAAGTTCTTAATGACTTCGTCTCAGTCTTCACTGGTAAATGCTCTGACCATGCCACCCAAGTCATGGAAGGCAGACACAGGGACTGTAAGAATGAAGACCTTGGGCCCACTGCAGGAGAGGATCTGGTTCAAGACCAGCTTAAGAACCTGAACGCGCACAAGTCCATAGGACCTGATCAAATCCATCTGCGGGTCCTGAAGGAGCTGGCAAATGAAGTTGCTAAGCCACTGTCCATCGTATTTGAAAAATCATAGCAGTCAGGTGAAGTTCCCGACAACTGGAAAAAGGGAAATAAAACCCCTCTTTTCAAGAAAAGGAAAATGGATGACCCAGGGAACTACAGACCAGTCTCACCTCTGTGTCTGGCAAAATCTTGGAGCAGATTCTCCTGGAAGGCATGCTAAGGCACAGGAAAAACACAAGGGGCTTGGTGACAGCCAGCATGGCTTCACTAAGGGGAAATCCTGCCTGACCAATTTGGTGGCCTTCTGTGAT